>CM040818.1:15304340-15346840 GCA_022828995.1 Vimba vimba
TTATCAATTATCGAGATTACCTTGTTCTGTAACTGGTCTGATCATCAGTTATTCGTCCAGCGAATAAATGTAAGATCATCACAGTTAAGAAGGGGTATTTACAAACTCCGCGAAAGTTTTATCTTCTGGCCACGAACATCAAACTTTCTGAGTTTATTAATTAAAACTACTCAATGTAGTCTATATATATATCGAGCTTGTAGCTAGATCTTTTGTTTCATTGACTTTATAAAAGCGGGCTTTCAAACACAGAGACAGTTAAAAGTATATATGGATTTTAATAAATGTAAAACTAGAGATTATATGAGCTATCAATACAAACGTACGTAAAAATACAAACAATAAACACAAACACACATTTAACCAAACAAGAAAATACGTGATCAGAATAAAATGAAATGAAAGAAAGAAAGAAATAGAGAGAAGGGAAAAGCTAGTAATTATTACATACAGAAACCTAAGAGCCAGACACCTGAAAACAGCTTTTATCAGATAATGTACTTGCGAGTTTCTGTGCTCTTTCTGGTGAGGCTGATGCTGAGAGGCAGGAAAGCGCGGACGGTGTCCTGTTTCTGCTGCGTCTTCCGGTGTCGCGGGAAGTTTAAAAAGGCTCACTGAATGTAACGTTACCGAGAAAGTTCAGATTTGTCTTCCGGGAGGGAAGAGGCAAAGATATCTTAGTTGCAGAAGACGGCAGGGCAGCTCTACATGACGCGGAGGTATGCGTCCCAGAGGCCAAGGCAAGGCCTGTTCAGCGGGTTGCGATGGAGCAGTGTTGGCGTGGAGGAGGAAGGGCGACAGATCAGGGATGAGAGAGAAGAGAGCAGGGATCAGAGAGAGAGCAGGGATCAGAGAGCGAGATGAGGGGGTTTCTGCCTTTTAACAGACCTCTGTTTACGCCTTCTCTTTGGAACGACAGCGAATCAGATTGTCTTTTCTGAAGCGGGAAAAATTCTCTTTGTGTGAAGAAAAACACGCCTCCTTTGACCATGTGTTTTATGAGGGAAAGGATCATATTTAGAAATATGATATTTCCTGGAACAAATCGTGAGCTTAGAATTATAAGGTTCTATCTCCACTTTTGGTCGAAATTGAGTTTTTGACATAATCTGATCCATTAGGTGTTTATTAATGCCTGTGTGGTGTTATTTTTGTAAAAAAAATATTTTGTTACTAGTTATTAATAAAATAAAAAGGTTCCATCTCACAAAACATAAACCGAGTTGGGATTATAAGGTTCTATCTCCAGTAGATTCAATATCCAATCAAAACCCTGAATGAACACGGACGGACCAATCAAAACCCACCTCTTAGCTCTGTGGCCTGGACACAGAGCTAAGGGCTGGACATTAGCCTGGACATTTGAAGTCGGCAAAAGATGGCATTTCCATCTTTCTATCTTTTTTTATAACAAATCAATCGTTCTTTCTTTCTCTCTTACTATTCTATCTATCTATCTATCTATCTATCTATCTATCTATCTATCTTCAAACTGTTTCTATCTATCTTCAAACTTTATCTACCTATATATCTATCCTTAATAACTATTCCATCTTTCTTTCTTTCTTTCTTTCTTTCTTTCTTTCTTTCTAACTAATATATCTTTCTAACTAATCCATCTTTCTTTCTTTTCTTTCTAACTAATCCATCTTTCTTTCTTTCTTTCTCTCTTTCTTTCTTTCTTTCTTTCTTTCTTTCTCTTTCTAACTAATCCATCTTTCTTTCTTTCTAACTAATCCATCTTTCTTTCTTTCTAACTAATCTATCTTTCTTTCTAACTAATCCATCTTTCTTTCTTTCTCTTTCTTTCTTTCTTTCTTTCTAACTAATCCATCTTTCTTTCTTTCTAACTAATCCATCTTTCTTTCTTTCTTTCTTTGTAATACATCTTTCGTTCTTCCTAACTAATCTATCTTTCTTTCTTTCTTTCTTACTAATCCATCTTTCTTTCTAACTAATCCATCTTTCTTTCTTTCTTTCTTTCTCTCTTTTTCTTTCTTTCTTTCTTTCTAACTAATCTATCTTTCTTTCTAACTAATCCATCTTTCTTTCTTTTCTTTCTAATCCATCTTTCTTTCTTTCTTTCTTTCTTTCTTTCTTTCTCTTTCTTTCTCTTTCTTTCTAACTAATCCATCTTTCTTTCTTTCTAACTAATCAATCTTTCTTTCTTTCTAACTAATCCATCTTTCTTTCTTTATTTCTAACTAATCTATCTTTCTTTCTAACTAATCCATCCATCCATCTTTCTTTCTTTCTTTCTTTCTTTCTTTCTCTTTCTAACTAATCTATCTTTCTTTCTAACTAATCTTTCTTTCTTTCTCTCTCTCTTTCTTTCTTTCTTTCTCTTTCTTTCTCTTTCTTTCTAACTAATCCATCTTTCTTTCTTTCTAACTAATCAATCTTTCTTTCTTTCTAACTAATCCATCTTTCTTTCTTTATTTCTAACTAATCTATCTTTCTTTCTAACTAATCCATCCATCCATCTTTCTTTCTTTCTTTCTCTCTCTCTTTCTTTCTTTCTTTCTTTCTTTCTTTCTAACTAATCCATCTTTCTATCTTTCTTTCTAACTAATCCATCTTTCTTTCTTTCTTTCTAACTAATACATCTTTCGTTCTTCCTAACTAATCTTTCTTTCTTTCTTTCTTACTAATCCATCTTTCTTTCTAACTAATCCATCTTTCTTTCTTTCTTTCTTTCTAACTAATCTATCTTTCTTTCTAACTAATCCATCTTTCTTTCTTTTCTTTCTAATCCATCTTTCTTTCTTTCTTTCTTTCTTTCTTTCTTTCTTTCTAACTAATCCATCTTTCTTTCTTTCTAACTAATCCATCTTTCTTTCTTTATTTCTAACTAATCTATCTTTCTTTCTAACTAATCCATCCATCCATCTTTCTTTCTTTCTTTCTTTCTTTCTTTCTTTCTTTCTCTTTCTAACTAATCTATCTTTCTTTCTAACTAATCTTTCTTTCTCTCTCTTTCTTTCTTTCTTTCTTTCTTTCTTTCTTTCTTTCCTTCTTTCTTTCTTTTTAACTAATCCATCTTTCTATCTTTCTAACTAATCTGTTTCATTTTTTAAAATGTTTCAGAGCACAGAGGGGGTGGGGGTGGTGGATGCATCAGGATGCATCCATGTCCATGTTCTTTGAAAATAAAAATAAAAAAATTTCTTACAAACTTGCTTGGCTTTGATGTATACTATACTATTATATATTATATTATATACTACAAGCTGTGTGCTTGTATTATAAATATATAAATTGATTAAAATCAATGGTTATATACATTTATTCTTTGAAATGTGGGGTTTTATTTGTAAAAGTGGAGATAGAACCTTATAATTCCAAACAGAATCAGAGCTCTCAGAATTATAAGGTTCTATCTCCATTTGGGCCATCTTAAAAAATCCCATTTCCAAATGTGCCAGGATTTTGATATTCTATCCTCAAAGTACCTGTAGGGTGATGGTCTTGTTGAGCTATAATAGTAGGTTATACTACATAACAGTTTTGCCAGCTGGGATGTAAAAACTTTGATGCTCAATATCTCAGAACTACCCTAAACGGAGATAGAACCTTATAATTCTAAGCTCACGAAATGCATATTATTGTACTTTGCAGTCAAGATTCGACTCCGTTAGATGGAGAGGATTACAGAGATATCAAAAATAGAATATAGACGTTGTAGCAATGCACAGATACATTATTATGCATTAGTATAGGTATTTTAGTACTATTAATGTTACAATAGGACATATATGCTTTCCTATGGTTTACACACACCTCTTAACACAAAAAGGGATATATTTAGTACATTTAAGAGTGACTTTATTGGTGAAAAGTCTTTTCCTGTGGTGGGTTTCTGTCTGAAAGTCCACGAGTGTGTGTGTGTGTGTGTGTGTGTGCGTGGATGTGTGGAATGTCACGAGGCTGTTAGGTTGGGGGGAATACCAGCCAAACTGGCACTGGCAAATTGGTCCTCGTGGGGCAATTACTAACCAGCAAGGACAAAGACGATGTGTTTTGCCATCACATGATCCACTTAATGCGAAAAGCAGATGTCATTGTTGCTACATATTCCCCCTTTTTATTAGATGAAATCCGGGATGGACTTTATCGAACAACAAATAGGCACAATGAATGGCAGGTGGATCATGATGGTCAAATAGCAGGTGGTTGCTAGGCTGATGACTCAGCTCAAATGAAGTTGAGGGGGTCGATGGTGTGGGACCCCCCTTTTCCAGGGTTCGTAGGAAACCGCCAGACACGGCTTTGTGAGCTTGGCTGTGGATGCTCACGTCTCGTTGAGTCTGGTACAGGGTGAAAGCCAAGACGAGTGTGAGGGCGTGGTCGGTGACCGTGGAGATGCACATCACAGTGTTAGACTTCCTGAGTGTGAGTCCTGCCTTGGTAATCAGGAGTCGGGGGTGTTCTCTCTTAATGCAATGCCGGATGCCGGACCTGGTGATGTCCGATTGTGGCTGCTTTCTCGCGAACCACCACAGCATCCTGTTAGAGGCAAAAGGGGAGAGAGAGAGAAAGGGAGGAAAGATTTCAGCGATGGATGTCCTTGGTTGGCTAGGACAGTCTTGTTGCCTCGCTGAGGTTGGTATGCCACATGCTTTGATGTCCCATGCGTGGCTTTGGTGCTGCGGTGTTCAGCACATGGGGCGTCCTTGGTGGCATAGGACAGGTCTGTTCGTCAGAGGCCCGCATGACCTTGTTGCACACAGCGGAGGTAGTGCACTCTGAGGCGTGCAGTGTATTTGGTAAAGTTCGTTTGTGCTGTGTAGTCACTGCAATCGTGAGGGTGATTGGTCTGTATGTGGCGCAGACATTGGTCGGGTTACTCAACTGCAGGTCAGTCATGACCTTGAAGCAGTAGGTGTCAGTGTTCGTTTTCTGTGTCTGTGTCAGACGCGGCTGCACTGTCTTCATCTGTGGTGTAAGAAGACTCGGGCTCACCAGTGTTCTGGGGAGTGTGGTTACAGGTTCGACGGTCTGGGCTTGGAGTTCTGGACGGCGGATGATGCTGGTTCCAGAATCTTTCTGAGCGCTCGGTCCGGCGCTTTGGATGAGCACCGTCACAGTCGTGCTGCCACCTGCTGTCTGGCTCTGAGCAGTGCTCGGAGACGGAGTAAATTGTGTGCGTTTTTACAGTCTTTTCATCTATAGCCCATTGCTTGGTGTAAGCCTTGTGGACTAAGTGTCTGAGTTTTCGAGTAGACATGGTTCTTGGGCAGACAAGCACACCGAGATGTTTACTCACGGTGCTATGCAGATTCCGCAGAAACAAAGTTCTAAAGGTTATATCTTCTTCCATATGTGGTGTGTTGGTTGCTCCGAAGAATGTTTGTCGGAGTCGGCCATAGTAGGAGTGTGGGTGTTCAAGTCGGGCCTGTTTGACGTCAAAGGCCGTGATAAACCCTTGGTCTGATTCTGGGTCAGAGAATTCACGGATCAAAGCTTTTCGCAGTTGCTTGTAATCTGCTTTGACAGCCTCTGGTTGGCGATCCAGAAAACTACGCACTTCTCTATTTGCGGTGATTCGTAACAAGTAGAATTTGTCCCAAGCTGTCACGTTAGCGACAGTTTGTAGGTGAAAATCAATGTCTTGAAGGTACGCATGAACACTGCAGTCTCCGGTAAACGTAGGAATGTTTCTGGCCAGCTTGTCAAGGCTTTTGGGAGGAGAGCTGTTGCTGGGGGCCAAATCCGTCTGGAGAGGATTCTGACCCTCTACAGCTCCGCCCCCTTCAGCTTTTGGTGTTTGGCTGACAGGGTTGGGGTGGCTGGCCGGGAGAAACTCTGTGATGTGTGTTTCTCCTTTCCAGCCACTCTGCAATCTGTAAGAATGTTTTAGTTCTGCATGAACAGTGTCAAGTTCATCTTGGAGCTCGTGTCTCTGCTGAGCGAGCTGATGAATTTTAGTCTCTGCTCTCTCAAGGAGAGCTTCAGCCCGTTGGAGCCTTTCGTTGAGTTCCTTCCGGGTGTTTTCCTCTGACTGGTGTCTTTGGTCTGTGTGCAGGTGCAGATCTTGCAGGGCATTTCGAAGTCTTTCTACTTCTTTCTGTAGCTCTGGATCTGTGGCGTCCTCTTTCTCGGTCAGGAAGAGTAGCTGGTCTAGACGGCTCTGTGTGTGTGCTCGGTCCTCCAGGGCTTCTGTGGTCTGGAGCTGTAGTGCGGCTACCTTCTGCTCCAGATCAAGGTTGGTCCTTTCGCTGGCCCGGGCCTTGGTAACGAGGTTGAGTGCGAGTCTCCCGAAGATTTTGGCTAGCTGCTCGTGGTCGTACTTCTGGGTTGGATCGTAGGTCTCAAACTGGTCCAGGTACTGTGGGTCAGCGGCCTCCTGGGGTACAACGGTTGCTGTCATTTCTCGCAGCCATGTCTGGAGGTCGTGCCAGCGGACTGCGGGGCTGGGTGAGCTCGACATCTTGGCTTACTGTGGCGAGAGAAGCACAGCACACACAAAAAGAGACAAAATGCAAGTTTGTTTTAGAGTTAATTAGCTATACTCATACGGGCTATGCCGTCTATGAGAATTTCGGGGCTAACTGATGCCGACAGTTAGCGGAGCCAATTTCGTGGGTATGGGTGAAACCCACAATAGAGATTTTGACAGGCGTAAGCATGGGGGTCGTCTAGCGACGCCGGCTTTGATTGTTACTCTATTCAGCTTTCCTGGGGTTTCTCTTAGGTTCTGTCTCTAAGTGAAATGAGAGAAACCAATCACAACAGAATGGAGAAAGACCAAGTTGGAGGTAGGGAAGAAAAGGGGAAACACAACACAAGGAAGTGAATTGGTCTGCAATGAAATGTCACAAACAATAACACAGGGAGCGTTATTAAAAATAATAGAAAATAAAATAAAATAAAGAGGCCTAAGCCTATTAACACTGCTAGAGTTCCTGATAGGGCCAGGAGATGCGTGGATTATTGGGACAGGACCTCGGAAGAGGGTGTGTCTTAGAGAGAAAAAGGTGGGCCCAAGCACTTAAAATACACCAGAAGGAATAGCTAGTATTCTGTGGTTCATAATAAGTGGATGGGTTATATCAAATTTTAGTTTACCTGGGGTGAATAGAGGTCATCCAGGTGGAAACCAGCGGGCGCGGTCAGCCCCTCCGACGGTCCCAACACCAGACGGAGCGCAGTGTCAGTAACGTCGGACAGATGATCCCCGCCCACCGGAAACCAACCAGTGATGACGTCTCAATCACCACAGTGCACTGACTGAGTCCTGCCAATAGATACACAATAAGGGATTAAGATGTTAGACTTAAAGTAAATTAAGGCTTTCTGGTTTCATCAAATTGAGTAAATATGTATGCAGGAGTCAGAGGCAAAGGCTTTACTAAAATAATGATACAACAAAAGGAAATTATGATAACTGATGGTAATTATCAGAATAACCTACCCCCCCCCCCCCTCTTTGGAGAGACTGGAGAAAGAGGGAAGAGAAAAAAAAAAAAAAAAGATCAATGAAATAAAATTTGAATAGACAACACAGGCTTGAGACGCAGGCAGAGGGATAGGCCCCGGCAGTGGGTTTGTGCCACAAGGGTGAGGGGCGTATGTCCTCTCAGTGGTCCACCTGGTTGAGTAGACAATTTTAAATGAAAATTCAAACTAGTTTAAATTGAAATTCACCTAAGCATGCAAGGAGAGGTCCAAATAATAATAATAATAAGGAAGGAAAGAAAATTAGAATGATAACAGTGAAGTATCAATACTAAAAATAATTAAAACTGAAATCCAGAATGACTTCCTATAATCCTTACAATAACACTGAAGTTATTAGTATTGATTATAAAGATAATCAAACGAAAAGGGTAGCAATGAGACACTTCAATTGCAGACTGGGGGTGAAACAGATATTGATAAGTCGACCCAAGATGGCCACACGGTGGCGTGCTTCTTCCTAGGTGGACTATCAATGAACTGAGTGAATCAAATCTAAGCTTTAATTCGGAAAAGTTTTTTTTTTTCTTAAAGTGTGACAATCAAAAACAGAAAAGAGAATTGTCTAACTCCAAATAATATCAGCATAAGCTAAGCTTTGGATGCAGGTAATTATTTGAGAGCTAGAGCATTTATTCTATAATCGGGGAAAAGAAGAGAGAATTAATGCAGGGGAGAAAAAAAATGAAAGCAGGTATTATCTGATAACGCCACCAGATGGCGTACTTGCGCTGGTGCAGGCTGACGTCAGTGGGAGGCGACGTTCACGCAGGATGACGTCGTGGGGGCATGTAATTTGAGAACTGCCACACACCTAAAGGCTGCCCTTTAGTGTTGGTCAGTGGCGTGATTGCAGATTTTTATCTGTGGAATCACAAGTATTTTGCGCTCTGTTGCATGCGAAAACTGACGCGAGTTTCACAACATGTGACTAATAGGAATTACACATCTATTTAATTACACATTATATATGAAACGGTTTAAATAAAACAGGCATTAAAACTTCTGGTTTAATAGAGATGTGAGTAAACAGGCATTAGACTTCGGTTTACTTACACATTATACATGAAAGGGTTTAAATAAAACAGGCATTAAAACTTCTGTTTTAATTAATCGAGCTGTGAGCAAGACAGGAATTAAACATCTGTGAACAGGAATTTTTTTCTTCTGTTTTATTACTACAGCTATGAACAGGTATTATTTCTTCTGTTCACCTCCCATAAACATTAATCAAAATAGCACTTTATGATTATGCATAGGTTTACAAAATTGGATCGCGAGGCCAATTTCTGACCAGGAGTTTTTATCGTTAACGTATTGTATATAATAAGGCCTATTACGACTGAAACTGAGGCATTTTCTTCAGATCAGATTTACGTCTTCGCACTAAAAAGAGTCCCCCGTCTTATTTAGTCGGTTTACATCATATTACATGTACCAACTGCAAAGAGTTTTGCTTTGTCTTTACAGGGACAACTGTAATATTATGAGCTGCAGTTTTAGCACTTAACAGTGATAAAAATGCTTAGACATTTTTGAAACTGTTAATTTGAAGAGCTGAGCTGGCTTTGTGCCTAGCGTCAGCTGAGTGAGTTTGCCTTTTAGCGACTTACCTCACAATTCAAAACGCGCGTGTAACGTTACAATTATTAATACCAATAATACACATTCACTGAAACTGAATTTGCCCACCAAATAAAGTTTGAAACTGCCCGCATTCTCCACCATTAACTGTAATGAATACAACTTTGGGTTAATGTGAATTAGCTCAAGAATATAGGGAATTTTGAAAATATTAATTATTATGACTCATGGTCATAATTCATAAGTCGCATGTACATTTATTTTATCAATTATCAAGATTACCTTGTTCTGTAACTGGTCTGATCATCAGTTATTCGTCCAGCGAATAAATGTAAGATCATCACAGTTAAGAAGGGGTATTTACAAACTCCGAGAAAGTTTTATCTTCTGGCCATGAACATCAAACTTTCTGAGTTTATTAATTAAAACTACTCAATGTAGTCTATATATATATCGAGCTTGTAGCTAGATCTTTTGTTTCATTGACTTTATAAAAGCGGGCTTTCAAACACAGAGACAGTTAAAAGTATATATGGATTTTAATAAATGTAAAACTAGAGATTATATGAGCTACCAATGCAAACGTACGTAAAAATACAAACAATAAACACAAACACACATTTAACCAAACAAGAAAATACGTGATCAGAATAAAATGAAATGAAAGAAAGAAAGAAATAGAGAGAAGGGAAAAGCTAGTAATTATTACATACAGAAACCTAAGAGCCAGACACCTGAAAACAGCTTTTATCAGATAATGTACTTGCGAGTTTCTGTGCTCTTTCTGGTGAGGCTGATGCTGAGAGGCAGGAAAGCGCGGACGGTGTCCTGTTTCTGCTGCGTCTTCCGGTGTCGCGGGAAGTTTAAAAAGGCTCACTGAATGTAACGTTACCGAGAAAGTTCAGATTCGTCTTCCGGGAGGGAAGAGGCAAAGATATCTTAGTTGCAGAAGACGGCAGGGCAGCTCTACATGACGCGGAGGTATGCGTCCCAGAGGCCAAGGCAAGGCCTGTTCAGCGGGTTGCGATGGAGCCGTGTTGCGCGTGGAGGAGGAAGGGCGACAGATCAGGGATGAGAGAGAAGAGAGCAGGGATCAGAGAGAGAGCAGGGATCAGAGAGCGAGATGAGGGGGTTTCTGCCTTTTAACAGACCTCTGTTTACGCCTTCTCTTTGGAACGACAGCGAATCAGATTGTCTTTTCTGAAGTGGGAAAAATTCTCTTTGTGTGAAGAAAAACACGCCTCCTTTGACCATGTGTTTTATGAGGGAAAGGATCATATTTAGAAATATGATATTTCCTGGAACAAATGCATATTATTGTACTTTGCAGTCAAGATTCGACTCCGTTAGATGGAGAGGATTACAGAGATATCAAAAATAGAATATAGACGTTGTAGCAATGCACAGATACATTATTATGCATTAGTATAGGTATTTTAGTACTATTAATGTTACAATAGGACATATATGCTTTCCTATGGTTTACACACACCTCTTAACACAAAAAGGGATATATTTAGTACATTTAAGAGTGACTTTATTGGTGAAAAGTCTTTTCCTGTGGTGGGTTTCTGTCTGAAAGTCCACGAGTGTGTGTGTGTGCGTGGATGTGTGGAATGTCACGAGGCTGTTAGGTTGGGGGGAATACCAGCCAAACTGGCGCTGGCAAATTGGTCCTCGTGGGGCAATTATTAACCAGCAAGGACAAAGACGATGTGTTTTGCCATCACATGATCCACTTAATGCGAAAAGCAGATGTCATTGTTGTTACAATATATATATATATATTTTTATATATATATATATAAATATAGCTGCGAGCAGCGATGAAGGGCCCAAGCCGGCGGCACCGCCACCCCGGTGCCTTTAGTTATCTAAAGGCACCGGGGTGGCGGTGCCACCGGCTTGGGCCCGTAATCGCTGCTCGCAGCTATATTTATTATTATTATTTTTTTCTACTTCTCGGGCACTTTTGGGGCCCTTAACGTGCTCAAAAACTCTTGAAACTTTGCACACAAGTCAGAACCTGCGGCTGAAGCTGGTACCCGGGCGTGGCAGGGGCGCTCAACAGCGCCCCCTTGAACGGGGTCCGAAAACTTGGTCCATATATCAAACACGCTTGCATGAATTAATATGAAACTCGGTACACATATAGATCTCATCGGGCCGAACAACTTCCGCACTCTAAGTTATTAGCTTCGCCCAACAGGAAGTCGGCTATTATGGGTTGTTTGAAAAACACATGTTATGGAATTTGATGTACTCCTCCTAGATAATTCATCAAATCGCCTCCAAACTCGGTGTGTATGAAGTCAAGACATTGAGGATGCTAAATTTTTGATATCTCGAACGGTTTGGCCGTGGCGAGGAAACGAATTTATAGCGAATAAGGGACACAGGAAGTGTATTATAACTTCAGCATACATTGACTGATCTTGATGAAACTTCTGCAGTGTGTTCGTGTAAGAGGCCGATCACATGGATGTAACTATTGTGAGTCAAAGTTATAGCGCCACCAACTGGCAGCAGGAAGTGTGTCACTTTCAAAATGCTTTGAACTCACCCTCTTATTTTTACCCGATTTGCTTCAAACTTTATGTGTATAATGTAGACACACGGCAGATGTAGACCTGTGAAAGGATTATTGATATCTTAGATACTGTTGCCGTGGCAACGCATCAAACTTTAGTATTCTTTTCGGATGCTTTTGAGACTCTTCACATGCTTGAAAATGCATGAAACTCGACAGACACATCACATTTATTATCCAGTAGACGTGCAAAGTTTCAGGAATGGGCGTGGTGAGGGGCTCAGTATCGCCACCTTTAGTCAAAAATGGGGGCTTAGTTTTTCGTAGAATCACAAAAATCGGTATGTATATTGTTCTCATCGAGCCGGACAACTTTCTAATTTACAGTCATTAGCTCCGACCAACAGGAAGTCAGATATTTTGGTTTGAATGTGATTTTTTGGAGAATTCTCTCTCTCTCTGTATCTGTGTCTCTGTGTGTGTGGGGGGGGTGTGGGGGATTTGTCTGTTAGGAGAGATTTGCTTTTATAATTGTTTTTCAAGGTTTCAGGGGCTTTTGGGGCTCTTAACCCTCTGGAGTCTGAGGTGTTTTTGGGGCCCTTGAGATGTTTTGACATGACCTGACATTTGTGCTTATTTCAGCTACTTACAACATACTATTGGCCAACATGTAATTTTGTTGTATTCAGCACAAACTCTGCTACAATAATATGTGAGCAAAATGAATTCACTGATGAATAAAAAGTTAAAAAGAACAGCATTTATTCAAAATAGAAATCTTTTCTAACAATGGAAAGACTTAAAGTTATTACTATCACTTACATCCTTTCCAAAAAAGAAAGAAAAAAAGACCAAACTTTTGTTTTTTTATAAAAAAATATTTTTATTCAAAGAATCCTGAAAAAACTATTACAGGTTATAAAAAATATATATTAAGCAGCACAACGGTTTCCAACACTGATTTAAAACTCATTGCCGTTTTCTGTGACACACCACAGAGCTCTGTTATAAGTTGCTCCATAAACTCTTTATGTGACAAGTTACCATGTAGCTCTTTGTGCACAATGAAAGAGTTGGTGGAAGCAATGTCCAAGAAGTGTAGAAAAATCTTACTGTACCACTTCATGGTTATGTGCTGTGTTGTGTAGTACTGTATCAGCTGATCAGACAGGTCAACACCCCCCATGAGTTTGTTGTATGCAGTCACAGGTGCAGGACATGGAAATGTCTTTGTCCTCCATGTATCTTGTGTTTTCACCCTCATCTGCGCAGTGTCTCCTGTATAAGCAGAATGGATGGTTTTTGTCATTTCACACAAGAATAGGTAGGCTACTTTTATATTATGACGATGTAAACACAATTAGGCTACATTTCATCTGTAAAATATTACATCTATGCACTTACTCGGTATGATTTCTCGATCGCACTGAGAACTGAAGGTTCACATTCCTAAAAAACAACATCAAAATAAAACTTTTAGCATACATTATACAAAGTAAACTGCTGAGCAAGTGATGGTTATGGACAAACAATGTATAGTTGATGGGCCATAGAACGGAGAAATATCTATTTATGGGCCATAGACCGCGTCACCGCGAGTATCTGTTGATGGGTATCCGCACGCATTTAGTGACACACGCAATGAACGGATCGTTCGCGAACGACACACATCACTACATTTCAAACATTTACACCTGTATTCACAAACATCTGTGCATAAGGCAGTATTGAAGCGTGTCTTAGGCTAACCAAAATCGAGCATTTATATAACAATATAATGTAGACAGTAGGCTATATCACATATTTTACCGCAGGCTGAAACATATTTGCACTAAATCACATTAGTAGATATTCGCAAACAAGCTACATTACACATAAAGAAGTATTTTAGCATTATTTCAGTGTCATAAGCTAATCAAAACTGAGTGAAATATATATGAAGTAGGCCTATATAAATTTAGCACTGAAAGGTTGCCTACCAGTCTAGTTCACATTTTAACATGTTTCTGTCTATTTATAGATGCATATACATGTACGATATTAGGCTTAGTTCATGTTTTTACTCCAAACTCATTTCATAACATACATTTTAATCTGGCATGACCAGTTTAACATGTCTTACCTTAAAAATCTTCTCATCTTCAAATCGCGTTCTTCTGAGGTAAATCCCAAGGTAAACAGCACAGCACAGCACAAGGTAAACAGCACAGCACAGCACATCTTCAAACTCGATGAAAAGCAGAGAGGAGTAAGTTACCGAAGTCTCTTATTCTTTGTTTTGAGGTGATGAGGGCGTTTACAGGTCTGCGTTCTGCCGCGTGGATCATTTGCATGTCAATCGCTTGTGCGCGCGTGGGTGTGGTCACATTATAGTTAATTAGGATGTGTTTGAGAAACTGTACATGTCGCTGCTTTCTTACAGATTACTTAAACAGAGAATATTTGTTTTTTATATAATTTACATATTTTAAAAATAGAGACTCCAAGCGTTGTATAGACATGTGTTTTAAGTCTGTGTGACAAACATTCGCTGAGTTACAGGTCATTTTCTGTCGCGTTTCAGAATGAGTTTCACATTGAGAGAGACGGCAGAACGCGCATCATGTTTATTTTTCTTTATTTGGCGAAAAGCACAACACTTTGTTTTTATTATGAGTATGCACAAAAAAAATACACACTTAACAGGATCGATTGATGTACAACACAAGCATATAAGATAAAAATTAATATTAGAATTTTGATTTTGTTTGCACTGATAAGGAAAAAAAACGAGCCTATCGCGCCGGCGCGGCAGCCGACCTCAGGGGGTTAAAGTGCTCGAAAACTCTTGAAACTTTACACACAGGTCAGAACCTGCTGAACCGGGCTGAAGCTGGTACCCGGGCGTGGCAGGGGGGCTCAACAGCGCAACCTTGAATGGGGTCCGAAAACTTGGTCCATAGATCAAACTAGCTTGCATGAATTAATATGAAACTCGGTACACATAGATCTCATCGGGCCGAGCAACTTTCGCACTCTTAAGTTATACGCCAGCCCTACAGGAAGTCAGCTATTATGGGTTGTTTTGAGAACGCTTGCTGTGGAATTTGAAACACTCCTCCTAGAGAATTAATTCAATCCCCATCAAATTCGGTGTGCATGAAGTCAAGACATTGAGGATGCTAAATTGCGGACGGATTTTTGATATCTCGAACGGTTTGGTCATGGCGAGGAAATGAATTTATGGCGAGAAAAGAGAAACACAAAGTGTTATAACTTCTCCATACATTAACTGATCTTGATGAAACTTCAGCAGTGTGTTCGTGGTAAGAGGCCGATCAGATGGATGTAACTATTGTGAGTCAAAGTTATAGCGCCACCAACTGGCAGCAGGAAGTGTTTCACTTTCAAAATGCTTTTGACAAAAGTGGGGGGGTTAGTTTTACTAACAGTTACAAAAATCAGTACGTATATTGGTCTCATCGAGCCAGACAACTTTCTAATTTACAATCATTAGCTCCGACCAACAGGAAGTCAGATATTTTGGTTTGAATGTGGATTTCTTTGCAAAATCAGCCTCTGAATTTTTACCCACTTAAGTGGTTTATTTTATTCCCACCAAACTTTTTCAACATGATGAAAATACATTAAAGATGCTAAATTGTGAACGGATAATACATATTTCAAACGGTTTTGCTATGGCGAGGGATTTATTTTTATATATATATATATATATATATATATATATATATATAAATATAGCTGCGAGCAGCGATGAAGGGCCAAAGCCGGCGGCACCGCCACCCCGGTGCCTTTAGGTAACTAAAGGTGCCGTTGTTGCGGTACCACCGGCTTGGGCCCGTAATTGCTGCTCGCAGTTATATTTATTATTATTATTTCACTGACTGTATTTTGTGTACATGGAATATTTTAAATGGTTATATAATGTTTTATATAGTAATATAATAAAGACACTACCATTCGGTGCGTGCACACACACACACACACACACACACGCGGCCTTGTGTGATGTTGGTCATGTGAATGTCTGTGTACGTGTGTGAAGGTCATCTGTAAAGAAGCGGCTGTCTTTCTTAGTTAGCCACATTGTTTGTCTGAATGTCTCACCGCTGGAGCGCCGTAATGAAAATTCGATATCGCCGTGTGCTGTGTCTCTATCACAGACTCTCCTGTCATGTACATTTAACTCCATATGAAGAAAAATTAGTCCAGAAAGACAGAGAGGAAAGCAGTGCTTGTCCTTTAATTGTTTTTTTGTTTTTTATCTGAAATGAAGGATCGTTCCATTAGAGGCTGAACTGAATCATGTGTCTTCTTTCACAGAACTGTGAAAACATGTAACTTTACATGATGGGAAAATGTGGCATAATCTGGTTTCCTACTGTTAACCCATTTGTGCCCAAATTTTTCTGAATGGTTTCATGCATATAGTCGTGTTAATAGTGTCTTATGTGAACATGTTCAGCATTTATTTTCCCCAGGTTTTTTTTTTTTTTTTTTTTTTTTTCAAGATGGCCGCACATGTGTAGCTGTGTTTGTTTGTCTAATGTTTGCTGAGCCCGACATTTTTAGACGAAATATATTATAACTTGAATCTACCAAGAAGTGGAATTTTTATATTTTTTATATTTTAATGCCTCAACTTCCTGGCTAATTGCTGCCCGTTGCCTGCACCATCTCAGCTGCTAAGTTTTGCTGGATTTGTCTGCTGCTGCTGCCTGCCTGCGCTGACCTGGCTAATCAATTAACCCTCACTGCATGCTGCTCTTGCTGTTTGGCTTGCATCTCCTTGCTGTTGCTGCTGCCCATGTCTCCTCGCCGCATGGTCCTCTATAGGCTTCCTGCTTGGCCTTACTGCTGCTAAGTTTTGCTGGATTTGTCTGCTGCTGCTGCCTGCCTGCGCTGACCTGGCTAATCAATTAACCCTCACTGCATGCTGCTCTTGCTGTTTGGCTTGCATCTCCTTGCTGTTGCTGCTGCCCATGTCTCCTCGCCGCATGGACCTCTATAGGCTTCCTGCTTGGCCTTACTGCTGCTAAGTTTTGCTGGATTTGTCTGCTGCTGCTGCCTGCCTGCGTTGATCTGGCTAATCAATTAACCCTCACTGCATGCTGCTCTTGCTGTTTGGCTTGCATCTCCTCGCTGTTGCTGCTGCCCATGTCTCCTCGCCGCATGGTCCTCTACAGCAGGGGTTCTCAAACTTTTTGGGACCAGGGACCCCTTAGAGCGGAGAAAAATGTCCAAGGACCCCCTCATAACAATAACTGTGATTAATATGCTTAAAACTATTTGTACTCTTAAATGCCATAGGAATGAATTGCATTGTAATCTTTTTCGCCCTAAAAACTTAAGACCTGTTTTTTAGAACAGAAACACATTTCAGTTTAAATCATGTTAATACCACTTACAGTATATACTTGTAAACAGTGGGTCTTTTATTAAAATTTTATTTGGACTCAATAGAATTTACACAAGTAATTTATCTTAAAAGCTTTCCCAAACATTAAAATTCCCTAGATTAAAATTAAAACATTAACATTTTACATTAAAATAATAGTTCACCCAAAATGAAAATTGTGTCATCATTTACTCACCCTCAAGTTGTTCCAAACCTGAATGAGTTTCTTTCTCCTGCGGAACACAAAAGAAGATATTTTGAAGAATATCAGTAACCAAACAGTTGATGGACCCCATTGACTTCCATGTGTTTTTTTTTAAAAAGTACCAGTAACTGTTTGGTTACCCACATTCTTCAAAATATCTTATTTTGTGTTCAGCAGAAGAAAGAAATTCATTCAGGTTTGGAACAACTTGAGGGTAAGTAAATGATGACACAATTTTCATTTTTTTTTGGGTGAACCATCCCTTTAAAATAGCATTTAAATTATGTAATGTTACTTCACGTGCATCAACTTTAAAATAATGAACTCATTGCACCTTATCTCAATGGCAGAACAATCAACAAATCATAACAGAATTAACACTGTTGCAGAACACATCCTAGTAATTAGTCTGCAGTTTATAGTCTCACATTTTTACATTAACTAGTTTGATGAGCTAACATGAACTAATGAGATGGGTGTGCCTCTCTCTCAGAGCAAATTTTGTTTATTCTTGGAGAGATGGATGACAGGCATTCTCCACATTCAAACGAGCCCTGTACTTAGTTTTCATTGCAGCCAAAGTTGAGAATGATGACTCGCATAGGTAAGTGGTAGGAAAGGGGAGCAATATTCCCATGGCCTTAGCAGTGAGTTCAGGATACTCATGTGAGAGGGTGGGCCAAAAGTCTGCATGAGGCATCTGCTGAAATCGGACTTTCAGTGTCCTATCACAGGATAAGTCCAACAGCTCCTCTTCTGCCTTACCAGTAAGGTCACTTGTTGCATCTGGGGCAAAGGGATCTCGCACCCAGTCCCAGGCATCTGTGTTCACATCTGGGAAGTATGAGCTGAAATGCTTGCTCAGTGCAGTGAGGTGAGAGGTAACTACCTCTCTCACTATAGCAACAGACAGATTGTTTGTGTGGAGAAACTCGGTCAGCTGGGGGAACATGTCTGTAACTCCGTCTTGTATCCTTTTTCTCCATAGCTCTGTTTTCTTCATGAAGGCAGTGATTTTATCACTGACTTCCAGGATAGATGCATAGCTTCCTTGTATAGAAAGGTTTAGACTGTTGAGCAAGTTGAATACATCGGCAAGATATGCCAGTTTGGCAACACACTCCGGGTCCGGAAAAAACTCTGCGATGTCGGGTTTGTCTGCTCTCATAAATACTGACATCTCACTGCGTAGCTCAAACACGCGCTGCAAAACTTTACCACGTGACAGCCATCGCACTTCTGTGTGATACAGTAGTGTGTCATGCCCTGCGTCCATCTCCCTACAAAGTTGTCCAAACAAGCGTGACTGCAATGCTCTTGACTTCACAAAATTAACTGCAGTGACAGCTGTGTTCAAAACAGAGTGAAGGTCAGGTCCCATGCTTTTGGATGCGAGGGCCTGCCGATGCAGCATACAGTGCGTAGCCATAATCTTCGGGTTAACCGTCTTTATTCGTGCAATAACTCCACTTTTTCGGCCTGTCATCGCCGCCGCACCGTCGGTACAAACGGCAACACATTTTTCCCAGCTTAGTCCCGCTTCTGTCATGAAAGCATCCAGTATTCTAAATATTTCCTCACCTGTTGCCCTGCCAGGCATCTCCTTGCAGAACAGAAAGTCCTCCAAAATCTTCCCTTCCCATGGATAGCGAACCAAAACAATGAACTGAGCCGCACTGGCGATGTCAGTTGATTCGTCCAACTGAATAGAAAAATGCTCACAGGAACGCAATCTATCCAGTTAGCTGTGACAGAATGTCAGCTGAGAGATCTTGAATTCTTCTCCTCACGGTGTCATTATTATCCTTTATTTTTCCAGGAAGGTCCCATTGAGATTAAAGAAATCTCTTCCTCCAGGGAGTCCTGGCCAAGATGGCCATACTACAAGTCACACATTTACAAACATATGACACATATAAAACATTCTAGACAGTCAAGGTACAACATTCATCATAAATCAATAAATTAAGTAAAACAGCAACATGATTCATTCATTTTAGACTGCAGTAAATTTTTAAATATATTCAAAGGAGGAATTGTTTCTAGTGGAACAGTAGCTTGAAATTCATTCCACAGCCATGGGGCATAGTAGGCGAAAGATGATTTTCCATGCTCTGAAGACTAGTGATGTAATTTGGAAGCATACCCATCAATGTCTTTACAATAAATACTAACATATGTGATTTCCTCCTTTGAAATAAAGAGGACCAACCCAAATAGTTGTACAACAAACAATGATGAGTATGTGAGCAAGAATTGGTTATAAAACGCAATGCAGCATGATAAACACCATCCAGTCTTTTCAATAAATATGTAGAAGCGTGCATATAAACAATATCACCATAATCTGTGTCATCAGAGAGAGGTATAGCTTTCAGTTTATTAGCTGCTTCTGTGCCTAGCATAATTTCACACATTTCAACGGCCGCTGGAAGTATGAGTTCTTGTGCAATTGTGTGCGGTTTCTTACTTTTAGCAATCCGTTGAGCCACCAAATAAGAAGACTTTTGTGCTTTCTCTGAAACTGTGGCCAGGTTTACCATCCGTGTTTTCTGTTGGATGTATTCCTGGCTCTTTCGAAGAAAAAAATCTTTAGTTTTGTCCTTATATTGTGGGTGCCTTGTAATGAGATGCCGCTTCAATTTGGCAGGCTTCATAGCTTCATTTGCTAGCACCTGAAGACATACAACGCATTTTGGTCTCCCGTCGCTGTTCTCAATAAAACCAAACTGAATATAACTCTCACAGTATTTTCTTAATTTAGACAACGGTAATTTAAAATTAGCTTCAGTCGCGGACTTCTCCATTTTTGTCAGTTAGCAGCAGGAACGTTTCGTTGCGGGAAGAGATTTGTATTCTGAGTGAAGTGATTGACAGGTTGTAGGCTATAGCCTATGACACAATCATATCAGAGTTTCTTTTTAATATTTCTGAATTTATGATTAAATACTAATTTATTATCAGAAATGGGGGTAATCAAATGGCATGAAACATTACCAAATTATAATATTTTAAAATGTAATTAAATGAAAATATAATTGGCTAATTTATTTTATTTATTTGATTTTAGCAAACAATGCTGCACAAAAATGGTTTAGCCTACTGTTAAAATTAAAACATTAAAAATTAAATAAATACAAATATTTTATTAGGTCTGGCTATATAATTAAAATGATATAATTATTTAAAAAGATTAAAACGATTTTCACAATTCACAATCACAATGTTGTGTGATTGTGTAATTAGTTTTAATATATTTTTTATTATTACTTTGAGAAGTAGGCTACATTCTACAGTGCAATATTACTTTATTTATATAATAATTTTTACGACCTGGACCCGTCTATTATTTGAAAGCTGGACCCGAAACCGCCGGGAAGACACAGACCCGACTGTCACATATTCCACCTTAAACTGCTATTACAAGTCAATAAACCTGTTGCGAAAAATAAAACTTTTTGTCTTACCTAATTTAAGGAGCCGTGGTAGGGTAGTGCTAGTCTCCTCTCCCTTCCTTGTAACGTTAACGTTACCAGCTGACTGGCTGTGATCATGCATTACAATCCTCCGACAAGAAAGTTATCCATGTTATTCCTCTCGTTATTCCAAGTCCAAGCTTAATCCACTCATTATTGCAGCTTCAAAAGTCCACTTGATGTCACGGTGACGGATGACAAATGCAATTTTGCACATGTAAATTACATTCTGACTCGAGTTAACTTGCATAATAACTTTGACTGTTTGCCCTTTTGAACTAACGTTATAATAACGATTGCTCGTTCAGTGCCATGGCCGCTGACGTTAATTAATTGCTATAATCTCCGTGCTCTCTGCTCTGCATCGAGTCTGAATCTGACCACTAAAACTTTAAGATTAAACAAGACAGTTAATTTATATTGTAAAATCTAAAGCGTGGTTTGGCGGTCCCTCACTGAAGCTCTGGTAACTGGTTGCCATAGAAACATGACACGCGCTTGAGACTGCACATGCGCGCTAGCTGGATCAACCTAAAATATGCTTTTTAACGCAATTTATTTTGAGTGTCCTAATTTTACAAGTTACAAAAAAACACAAGCAGTGTGTAATCACGGCCGAGTTTTCTCCGAGTCTGATCTGATGACTCCGATCGCACGGGTATTACACTCAATGTTAAACAGACCCGGGACCCGAAGTAATAGATTCAAACCCGACCCGGACCAGGCTGATCATTTAAAATATAGACCCAAACACGTACGGGTCCCGGGTCGACGGGTCTCGGATTTACTGTGAAGACCTCTACTCTGGATATGCGCGCATGTTTGTGGGGGGAGAGAAAGAGAGAGCATGTGCGCTCTGCCAAGAATTTTCCCGATGGTCTGACTGGATTCCGCGATTCCGTTCATAGTGCTCTAAAATTATTTCGCGGACCCCCTGGCAACGTGTCGCGGACCCCTTTGGGTCCGCGGACCCCACTTTGAGAACCACTGCTCTACAGGCTTCCTGCTTGGCCTTACTGGTAATCTATGGTACGCTTATTGCTGCTTCACCTGGCTTCGGCTGGTAAGACTTCACTTTTGTCTGCACCTGTGCCTGTTTGTTGAGCCATCAAACTTTCCAGCCTTCTCTCTGCCTGTACACGCAGTCATCTGCCAAGCAAATTGCACTCCAATTTAAGCAGCAACTCTACAGTGCCGAAAATGACTCTTTTTTTGTTGAGTTTTGTCTTGCTCTGGGGACACAGGCATATGAATGTCTTCGATGAAACCTCTTTAGTGAAGGCTTGAGGTCCCTCATTTGTTCCCAGTATGACTTGCTCCAGGCCAGAGCTACCTGTGCAAAAACTACAGCCCCTCTATAGTGTTCCTTTTGAATCCCTTCTCCGCTCTTTGTGCCTTGCTGTTCTGAAAAGCTTCACTGTTTTATCTGACAATGATCTTATGTTGTTTTTTAACTCATTACACACTAAAAATTCTGTGAGCCGTGGTGCAACTATGAAACAGAGATGTTTGATTATTATGTTGTTAATTATCTGTGGTGATGTGCAACCAAATCCTGGCCCAGTTGATATTGACTCTAAGATCTGCAATACTCCGGCTGATTTCAAAAACAGGTCTGGGTTGGGTATTATTCATTTGAATATGCGAAGTATGCTCCCTAAGATTGATTCTTTACGTATTTGGGCAAAATCCACCGATGCAGATATTATAATTCTTTCAGAAACATGGCTCTCTAAATTAGTCACAGACAAAGACATTGCTGTCAGTGGATACAATGTCTTTAGAACTGACCGGCCTCGTAAGGCTGGGGGTGTGGCTATATATGTAAAGAGCAAGTTCATTGCCAATGTAGTTTTGTCCATATCTGTGAGTAAACAACTTGAATTTCTGGCCCTAAATGTTGAGGTGTACAAAGGCATGACTGTCACTGTTGTTGGAAGCTACAGACCACCCTCTGCTGTAGCTGACACCCTTCAGACGCTGTCACAGCTTTTATCACAGCTGCAGTACAGTGAGATTGTCCTGGCAGGCGATATGAACTGGGACTGGTTCAAACCTGCTTCAGACGGATTGAAGGGTCTTTGCAGTGAATTAAATCTTACACAATTAATTGAGTCTCCTACTCGCCCAAATCCAAAACACCCAGAGAAATCTACTCTAATTGATTTGCTATTGACAAATGCTCCCCATAAATTTTCTGAAATTGGTGTGTTTGCTAATGACATCAGTGATCATTGTACGATTGCTGCAATTAGAAATGCCAAAATTCCAAAATCCAGGCCTCGATGCATTGAAAAACGTGATATGAAACATTTCTCCTTACAAGGCTTTACACATGATTTATTTTATTTTAATTGGGACAGCATTAGGCTTATTGATGATGTTGAAATAGCCTGGAAATACTTTCATGATGTTTTTTTGCAACTCATTAACAAACATGCTCCTTTGCGTAAGTTTAGAGTCAAGGGACGAGACAACCCTTGGTTTTCGACGGAGCTTTGCAAACTTCTTCATGAGAGGGATGTGGCTTGGGCAAAGGCTAGGAAATCAGAGGTGGAGGCCGATAGGATTAATTTCAGACGACTACGAAACCAGTTCACAGCAGCTGTTCGACATGCCAAATCTGAATACTATCTAACTGCTACTACAGACAATCTAAATAATCCTAGGACTTTTTGGAAGTCTATCAAGTCAATTTCTTTAACTAAATCTCGTAATGAACTGCCTCCCCATATCATCAGGGACAATATTACTAGAATGTTTTAATGAACACTTTGTTGCATCTGGTTTTTTGTTTGACCAATCTCCACCTCCAAAAACCTCCCCTTCTGATGGTAATGCTGCTGGAAGATGTTGTGTTGGCCAGCCTTTTTCTTTTACCTTTGTACATAAAGCCCTAACGTTACTGGACATCAAAAAGCCTGCTGGCCCAGATTGTTTAGAGCCATATGTTTTAAAAATCGCTGCAGATTTTATTGCTAAACCGCTCATGTATATTTTTAATTTGTCCTTGGCTCAGAATGTTATGCCATCAATCTGGAAATCTGCCCATGTCCTCCCCTTGTTAAAGGGAGGAGATCCTACCTTGCTAAACAACTATAGGCCTATCTCCAACTTGTCTGTGCTGTCAAAGGTCTTAGAACGACTAGTAAGTGAACAACTGAAAGAATTCCTGAGTGTTAATAATATTCTCTCAGAGTTTCAGTCGGGTTTTCGAAAGGAACATAGTACCATCTCTGCTTCACTGAAGGTTGTGAATGACATCATTGAGGCACTGGACAGCAAAAAGATGTGTGCAGCTCTTTTCATCGATCTTTCCAAAGCTTTTGATACGGTGAACCATTGTATTTTAAAACAGAGACTGCTCAACATTGGTCTTTCTGAGAAGGCAGTTGGTTGGTTTGAAAATTATCTCTCAGATAGGACTCAGTGCGTCACCTTTGACGGTATCTCTTCAGGTTTCTTACAAGTTGTATCAGGGGTTCCACAGGGATCGGTGCTGGGCCCACTTTTATTTACCATTTATGTAAATGACCTTGGTTCAAATGTCCACAATGCTCTGTTTCATTTTTATGCTGACGACACAATCATTTACACCAGTGGAGAAACCCTTCACCAGACCTTTCAGTACCTGCAGGATGCCTTTGACACTGTACAATCTCGGCTATCTGATTTGAAGCTTGTGTTGAATGCAAATAAAACCAAGACGGTCCTGTTCTTAAATAATAGGAACTCCACAGCTATCCCTCCAAACATTGTTACCCTGCAGGGAAATCTAATAGAGCGTGTGGCTGAGTATAAGTACTTAGGGCTTTTACTTGACGACCATTTGACTTTTAAGGCTCATATCCTAAATTTAGCCCGGAAACTTAGGTTAAAGCTAGGGTTCTATTTTAGGAATAGGGCCTGTTTTTCTCTTGCAACAAGAAAGAAATTGGTCGAGGCTACTTTCCTGTCTCTTATGCAGTGGTTCCCAAAGTGGGTGACGCGGCACCCTGGGGTGCCGTGACAACTGGCTAGGGGTGCCGCAGAATCTCAGCTTTATTTTCCAATTTAAACAGCCTAAAATAACTATTGTACCATATAATAACCTTTTACAGCCAAGGTTATAATCGTTAACGAAAACGAACGAAAAAACGAAAACTAGGTGGGAAAAAACACTATTTAAAACACGCAGCGTGTTCGTTCAGCTGCATTTCCTTTCCCTGCTCTCTCTGTCACTCACGCGTCTCTCACATGCGCACGCGCACAGTCGCACACACACACACACACACTCACAAACACACAGCTCCTCCCCTCCGTGCACACCGCGTCTCCATGAGAACGAGTTTTGTTCGATGTTGAAAGCAAGTTCGCGAAAGGTTGGTCTCTCTATCTCGTGAACACCTTTACACAATCACACATTAAAAAGTGGTATAAAAATATTTTTAATTCTGAATATAATTTTGTCAGTGTGTTATTGTCGACCCGAGAAGCGATTGCGCCTTCTTTAGAAAGTTAACTAGTTGCAAGTTTGAGGAAAAATGCACTTTTTGGTTGTGGTTGTCGATGTCAAAACACTATATAAGATGTGATTCAAATATTAAATAATGTTATGTCATTATGTCTTTTTGAATCTTGCCCCTGACAAATAACCCAAATTACAAAAGAAAAAAACCTAAACCTAACACTAAAACTAATAAAAACTAAACGAAAACTAAGCATTTTCAAAAAATAAAAACTAAACTAAACTAGCAAACCCACTTTAAAAACTAATTAAAACTAAACTGAATTTGAAAACAAAAAGTCAAAACGAAATAAAATAAAAACTAATGAAAAATGAAAAACTATAATAGGCTAAAACCCTGTTTACAGCATATTTTAAAATCATATCAAAACCCCAACATATGCAAAAATATTTGGAGTTGTTTATTATTATTTAAAGAGTTAAGTATCTTTAAATCGATTTTATTCCAATGATTCTCACATACAGTAGCCTACCGTAATTGGTTAAAATCAGTCTGTTGACGTGTGTCCAGTTATTGATGGACTGATGATTCATCTGAAGGGGTTGTTTCGCCTCATATTATGTCTGTTGTAATGCATTCATAATAAATTCATGCTGCTGTTTATGCTTCATTGGTTGTTTGCTCATCTGGATATAATTGTATATATGTATGTACATATGTTCGTTTAGTTTAATTGGGTTAGGGTGCCGTGGAAAAAAAAACACTACAAAGGGGTGCCATGCTTTCAAAAAGTTTGGGAACCACTGGTGTAGAGCCTTTGAAGCCCTTTGAAACTGCATTGATTTGGACCTGATTTGCACCTGTTGGTTGCAATTGAAGTCCATTATAAAAATCCTGTAATGTTTTTCTTAAAAAACGTGATTTCTTTCCGATTGAAGAAAGAAAGACATGAACATCTTGGATGACAAAGGGGGTGAGTAAATTATCAGGAAATTTTAATTTCTGGGGGGGGGGTTTTCGCCTGTTTTTTTATATTATTATTTTCAGACAATCCATTATCAAAACAAATGCTTCAGAATGTTGTGTTGTGCTAGCCGCCATTTTGTGCATGAATGCGGTTCTTCTTTGTTTTTTTTTGGTATTTTAATTGGTTTTAATACGTTTTTACTGTAGTACCTTGCTGTTATAGCTGTTCCTACAGTAGTGGTTTGGAAAACAGCATACTCACAGTTTCCTGTAAGCTGGAAGGTGATGCCAGTTGTTCCTGTGGGCTCTGCTCCTTCGTTTCAAGCATTTCCCCAGCTTGCCCATTGTACAAAGGAGTTTTGCCATTTCTAGGAAGCAAAACAGTTAAAAAATTGAGATTTTCAGTATCAGTATTTTCAGTTTCTTTAGCAGAAAATGAAGATCAGCTTGCCCAAAACAGTAAGCTCGGAAATAATAGCAGAGTGGATAATAGCTGATGGCATTAAAACAGGTAAACAGATATAGACTTTTATAAGCTTTACCATAAGTAAAAACAGGCAGAGCAACATAAACATCTCTGACAGACTGCTTGTACTTGGCTGTGAAAGATGACTAATCCTGTCAAGATCTAGGGAAAATTGTAGATTATTAGGTACTCCTAGCTTTGGTTGATTCATTTTAAGTATTTAAAGCATTTAATTTCTAAATGTAGTAATTCATTTGCAAAGTTATATGTAATAATGATTTTGTTTTATTTTATCCTGAAGCTACAACTTTATAGTGGGCAGGCAATTTTTTTTTTTTTACATTTGCAGATGCTAGTTTTGGGTTTCAGTAAAAAAAAAAAAAATCTTGTGACCTTTTTGGGGCTAGATGGTCCATCATTACTGTACTTGAGTATTATTGTATTAGTTATAGACTCTAACGGCAAATATTGTATTTTTTTTTTTTTCTCCACTAACGTTACATGTGTCAGACAGTTGAAATTGAAATTCTCACATATCTTAATGATGCAGTGTAATAATCTGGGACTCATATCTAGTTAGCTCTTAAACATGAAAATGAGAACATGAAAATGCAACGCACACAATAAAGCAGTAGCCTAGGCCTATTAATAGCAACGTTCAATATATAAAAAAAATAAAAAATAAAAAACTTAACAGTTAAACACTGAATATCTGCTCAATTTGTAACGTTAACCTACTAGCTACCTCTGATAGTTTATATCATGCAGTTCAGCGATTATTTAAATTATTTATTCACTGTGCAATATCAATGTGTGAATTATAATAAAAGTTCAGAAATTAACTTACCTGCAACTTTATGCACCGTTGCCTCGAACTAAGGCCATCCGCCTTTTTTTTTCAATCCACCTCGCAATTAAATATACAGATCAAGTCCGTCTAAGAAATCATTAATATTTAAGTTTTTATTTGTGATGTTGGAACAATGCTCCAACTAACGTTATCCGTTTCTTCTTTGTTCACTCGACAAGGACGAACATTCTCTATCCGTTGGTTGGTGACGTCTCTGGATGCACGTAGTTGGCGGTCTTTTGATTGCGTTTGAATTTTGACGCGCCTAATAAAGATAGGCATTAGGCAATGACGTAACGTATTGGGGTGGGACGCATGCTAAATGCATGGCCTGAAATGCAGACAGAAAGTGTTTCTACATGCCTTTGGGACAGCACAGATGTGATTATATTATGACTTAGCTGCATCAGTGCAGTCTAGAGAAATGCATTTCAATTATATTTGGGGTCCCTAGATTTTTTTGGTATTGGTTTGGAGACATATACAGTATTAACTGTATATTATTCTGTATGCATCTAAATATGTAGTGCATGTTTTAATGTGTATGTATGATTGTATTTTCTAGAATGATGATATTGATGTATGGTTATTGGTGATATGAAAAAAAAAAAAAGTTTGCAAATATAATTTGTGTAGTATTTGTTTTGTTTTTATGAGCCAATTACGTAAAATAATAATAAAAATAAATAAATTGAATTTATAAAAAATTGTGCTAATTCTAAAATGGGATAGAAATTGAAATGAAATGTGGATTGTGTAGACTTGTTAAGTTTAAGCTGTTCAAATAAGGAAAATAAGGAATTAATAAGGAAACCATAAGCATGTAAAATGTATGTATGTTGTTTAAATAAATTGGCACATATAAATTAAACATATTGGTGACATATATGGTCATAACATACAAAATTATATAAACAATAATCATATACACCGTATTAATATATGCCAATATATGAATTTAATATGGACAATTTATATATGTTATAAACTTATATCAACATATATCTAGAGATATGTATATATGTGATAGCAATATATTGTCTTATATTTAGCATATATGACGGCACATATAAATTAAACATATTGGTGACATATATGGTCATAACATACAAAATTATATAAACAATAATCATATACACCGTATTAATATATGCCAATATATTAATTTAATACGGACAATTTATATATGTTATAAACTTATATCAACATATATCTAGAGAAATGTATATATATATTATATGATAGCAATATATTGTCTTATATTTAGCATATATGATGGCATCACTTGCGATATAGGGACATATATGTCATATATTACATTTCCGTATGGGCATGCGTGCACGTGTTTAGTTTATAGGGATGCGCGTTTGAATATATGTGCGCAGGCGTGTAGTCCTTCTTTACAAATCAACCATCAACAAACTACTTGCCTGGCCTTAAAAATGTATAATAAATAATTATTTATTGCTTCCGCGTAGCCACGTGAACTGAAAGTATCCAGACAACATTTTATCTATACAGAGGTAAAGGAAAGGGAAGGAGGCCTTCACAGGGGAGAGACTAGTTGACACTTCAGGACAGCGTTGTCGTCGTGTCCAGTCGTAGGTCCTTCATCAGATCTGGATACGGTGGACTGCGGTAAACCTCGGGATAAAGAGAGAGACTAATATTAGTGTAGACGCCATCCTTCTTATGATGTAACAAGTACATCAGGATTTATGGAAAGTGTTCCCGGTTCCGGCTGACCTAATCTATGCAGCCTAACATTGAATTATAGAAGTCTATAATGTGTTATGTGTAGGCTATGCTGGGTCAAAGATATGTGTTTTTAGTCTAGATTTGAACTGACAGAGTGTGTCTGCTTCCTGGACAATGTTAGGAAGACTGTTCCAAAGTTTTGGTGCTAAATAGGAAAAGGATCTACCGCCACCAGTCGATTTTGATATTCTAGGTATTATCAACTGGCCAGAATTTTGAGATCACAATAGACGTGAAGGACTATAATGCGTTAAGAGCTCGCTCAAGTACTGGGGAGGTAAATAATTTAGTGCTTTGTAAATAATCAGAAATATTTTAAAATGTATACGATGTTTAATAGGGAGCCAATGCAGTGTTGACAGAACCGGGCTAATATGGTCATACTTACTGGTTATGGTAAGAACTCTAGCTGCTGCGTTTTGGACCAGCTGTAGTTTGTTTATTAAGCGTGCAAGGCAACCAACCCATAATAGCATTACAATAATCTAGCCTTGATGTCATGAACGCATTAACTAATTGTTCCGCATTTGTCATTGAGAGCATATGATGTAATTTAGATATATTTTTAACCCTCTGGGGTCGGAAAACGTCGATTTTTTTCACATAGCAGCAAAATAGACTTAAAATACTCCGTCATTTTTGGTCATACAGACTTAAGAAATATGAAAAAATAAACTGTTAAATGTCTACTTTTTTATTTGCCCACTTACAATCGAAACAAAACATTGTTCTTTTGTAAAAATAAATATATATAAACAGGGTGTGCTTTCTGCCTCTGCGTCTCCATGAACTTTTTTTCTGGAGCACATCTCTAAACTTAAACAAAACTCAGCAAATACTATTCACCCAGGCATGAGCTATATATCTTTATAATCATTTAAGTGTGTACTTTTAAATTATCTAATTCAAAACAAAAACAAATATTATCTGTTTAGGTAATCTATATGAAAAGAGAGAGATGACAGTCATTCTCATTTCTGCTCATTATAGCTCATTATCTGCTAATGTAAACACGCCCACGGAGAGTGCGCGCTATTCAAACGCAAATGATCTGAGGCAATACATGCAAACATGTCAACGCCCACATCAGCTTGATAAAACACATCAGGTTTAACCCTCTGGGGACCAAGGTGTTTTTGGGGCCCTTGAGATGTTCTCATATTGCCTTGACATTTGTGCTTTTTTCAGTTATTTATAAACATGTTAATGGCAAAGGTGTAAATTCACTCTATTTAGCACAAACAGGCCTACCATAATATGCGAGCAACATGTATGTAGATGTTTGTATTTTTAAGAGAATAATGTTTATGCGTGGTTAGTTAAAAAAATAAAAATGAAAGTTGCTGAAATAAGACCACAAAACTCATACAAAATATGTGCCCACAAGACTTTTGACTAATGGATGTTGTCTCTTCGAGTTCTGGCTTCAAAATTATGTGAAAATAGTTTTGCTTTATCGTTCACAAAAAAAAAATACATTGATTTAAATAGTGTAAAACAGGTTTTGCTTGGAAAGCCAATATGCGAGGGGGGTGTGAAGGAGGAGTAGTTTACACCTGAGATTACAATGTCCCACCCACTCTGCATAATGACTCTGCATAATGACTCTGCCTAATGAGCCATTCTTTCAGGTGTGACACTGACTGAGCCACAATGCAAGGACAAAAGATATATTTAGAAGAAGACTTATATTGACCATTTAAGATTTTGCTTACATCTATCTTGTAAATATGTTTTGCTATTTTATTAAAAAGGTTACAATTACAACAATAATTACAATTTCAACAATATTTCAAGTGTACTCTTTCTTTGTAAAAAAAAAAAAAATGATTATAGGCCTACATTTTATCATATGTATTCATTAGTTTGAATATAGCCAACATTGGAACATCTAACATCTTAGTCTATGACTTTATTTTTGACAAAAATAGTATTTTATATATATGTGACCCGTCACGGAAACCAGGGACACAAGTCGGCAGCACAACTTTCGAGCAAAAATGAGAAAGAAGCGTTTTTTTTCAAAATTGGTGATTTTCGTTTTTTTGCAGAATCTGTTAGTTGAGATCACGAAGAAGCCTCTCCATGTTTGAGATAGCAGTATTGGTATATTTAAAAGCGTACATTTTGATGTTGAAATCGGCTTGTTTTTCGGAGATTCTAGCACGCAGTAGGGGCGTGTCATTGTCGGTGTGTATTTCCATACTGAATAAGCCGGCGTGGCTACTTATTATGCAGCGCTCTGGCCGGCTCTATCTGATTTCAAAATTCAATGAAGATGGACGCCAATAACATAATGATGTCCAGCAATCGATTTAAATAGTAGCTTACATAGAGTTTAATTTGTCGTTTAATGAGATGTAGCCTAATATAATTAAAGTGCGATTGAATGGTACAGTGGTAGAGCATTTGCCAGCCGTGTCAGAGGTTAAGAGTTCGAATCCGCCCTTGCATAGGTTTTTTTTTTTTCGTATAGTTTTTTTTTCTCTCATCAAAACGATTATGTTCATCAGTGGTTGTATATCAGGCAGGGACACGCAAACGTTTGAATTATTTTGTTATTTCAACAGAACGAATAGAGCGTATCCGCAAAGCAATGGATAGAAGCGCGCGTCGAAGATTGTTGAAGACAATGCAGTGTGTGCGTGAGCCACACGAGTTAACACTGTATCTGCGCCACTGATCGCCGCGGCAACGAGCACTTTGATCACTTGATTAAAAAAAAAACACATTACAGCGCTAGTATCTTATTTAAAAAACGAACGAAATGAATGCTCTGCCAGTTAACTGCAGATGTTTTATTTAGAGAATTTGTAGAATTGGTACATTCAGGGGGGAGGGGGAGACGGGGGAGCTTTACAGGGGGGTATGACTTATCTAAATGAGATGTAAATGAGCCTCTATTGTCACTCCCAGACGGACAGAGAGGTGAGAACTTGCCAATCTTTAGAAGCAGATTTCTACCATTTCAGTTTTGTTGAGTGCCTACCTTCAGATGGCCACAACTTCTCCAAATATTATCAGATTTCCATGTGTTACACATCGTTGGAAAGCTTGAATACTACACTTTCAGAATATGTGAATAACTCAAAATGCCCCAGAATCGACTTGTGTCCTTACTTTCCGTGACTGGTCACATATATATATATATATATATATATATATATATATATATATATATATATATATATATATATATATATAAAATACTATTTTTATAGTATTTTACGCGCTAACTTTGACAGCCCTAATATATATATATATATATATATATATATATATATATATATATATATATATATATATATATATATATTAGGGCTGTCAAAGTTAGCGCGTTAACACGTTAACGCAAAATCATATTAACGGCACTATTTTTTTTAACGCTCGATTAACGCAGCGCGTATTTTCTGTTTGAGCCGTGGCCCAAAACCTAGTTGGAGAAATGGAGATACACAGTGTTGCCAACTTAGCGACATTGCAGACCCATTTAGCGATTTTTTCCCTTCAACAAAGCGCCCAAATCTTATTTAGTTTCTGAGGAATCTACCGATACCGCCGGTACTGCTTTCCCAGCACGCGCGCGCACCTCTCTCTCTCTCGCTCTCTCTCTGCGTCTCGCGCTGGAGAGAGGAGCAGCGCTTTAATTCAGTTAAACACAGATATGATGTTGCTTCTCTAATTTCACATGCAAGTATAGCCGAAATCGCAAAACAGATATTGTGTTTATCTTATGTGTATTTGATTTCATCAGACGACGGCTCGATTATCAGGATTATTGTGCAGATTAACATCTTGGAAGGGAGAGCTGGTTATGTCTTAATGGGTCGCGTTTCAGTCACCATTTCATATTCATTCCGTTGTTTGACAACAGAAACAGTAAAATATACCAATGAAAACAGTTTTATTGAGAATTTAGCTTCATCAAAATGGGCACAGAGATATACAAACTATAATGTAGCCTAATAATAAATAATAAATGTGCATTTAGCATTTTCAGAAGAGCTGCCCTGTCATGCAAAAATCTAAACATGTTTGTGTTAATTGCTCAGTGCAAAGAAAGAGAAGTAATGGGAACCTGGTATTTCTTTGTTCTTTCTACATGTGTCTAATAGACATGAACAAGTTCTTTGAAAAACATCTATGACCTTTGAAACATGTCTCGTCTTCATGCTCTATGTTGACTATGGTTTCAATAATAAACATACATTTGCATAAAGCATCCATATTTATCCATGCCCACGTTGATTAGAGTATTACAAACTTGAAAAGTATTAATTTAAGGTACATTTAGAACAAATAAAAAAATGTGCGATTAATCACGAGTTAACTCATGACAATCATGCGATTAATTTATTAAAATTTTTAATCGATTGACAGCCCTAATATATATATATATATATATATATATATATATATATATATATATATAACATTTGACCATAAATTGCTAAACAAAGCTTATTTGATGTGGCAGTATATTCTACAGTAAAAACTGTACCCAAATCTAGTCAACAAAATGTTGTCTTTCATATTTCGCCTGACTGAAACGTTGTTTTTATTAAATATTAGGGCATATAAATGTTAATTTGCAGTTTAATATGTTGCTTATGTGGGACATTCTACCAGAAACGTACATTTCCAGAAAAAAAAATCTTGGGGGAAAAAATATATTTTTCTTAAATCTGAACGTTGAGACATATGGAGGACATGTTAAACTACGAGAAACACATATCATGCCATCTCAGCATGTTTTTATGATTAAATAAAATACATTTTTATACGCATTTCACCCCTAAAATGTCAGGCCCTGTCACAGACAAATTTGTATATGTCAGAATGGTTTCCTAATGAATTTCTTTGATACAAATAGCATTTTCTTATTAATCACATGTCCCTAATTGTATCTAACATGGTTTTATAATTCATTTAAGAAATATAAGTAACTTTTCGGTCAACTGTAGTACAAAAAATCACAGAATACCCACCAGGCACTCATATAGTTGTAAAATAACTAACTTTACATAGGAGATTTTTATAAAAACATAGTAGTGGATATATACCCCTACCTTCATCTACACCGTTAAAGAGATTAATTAATTAATATTTCCTCAAATAGTACACTTTTGTCATATTTCCTGTGTGACAGGACTGACCATGGCGTGACAGGACTGACTGTACTGTGACAGGACTGACTTTATGGATTTTGATGATGCAGAAAAAGTTATGTTTTGTGTTCTTTATTTAAGTTTTGATTGGCATTTCTTTTTTAAATTATTATTATAATTGTAATGTTAATGTAATATTAGACTATGGTTAAATGAAATATAAAAAATTAAATAGAAAATAGATATTAAAAAATATCTGAGAACCTAATGAATGTCATATTCCTTTACAGAACAACTCACAGAAATCAACTATGAGCCAGTTTTAGAAATTTTTGGATGAAATACTTTTTTATTCACTGTAACAATTCAAGGACAGATAATGTACGTTTCTGGTAGAATGTCCCATGTAGCAGGGTGGAATAACTCCACCTATTGGGAGATCGTGCGCATGCGTGTGGCTTATTGGCTGCCCTTGTATGGAGTATAAAAGAAGTGTGTTTTGGCGACCGGATATGCGTCTTGGTATTGCCGTGATGTCATGTCATTTGTTGCCGCCGACGGTTTAGACTGTGTCCTTGTCTTCCGTCTGCTGTGCACTTATCACAGCGGTATGTTTCGGATCGAGCGGCTGCATTCCCGCATAGTGTGCGACCATGAATGGTTTGTTTACGATGACTATGTTTCGGATCGAGCGGCTGCATTCCCGCATAGTATGCGACCTTGAATGGTTTGTTTACGATGACCATCCCTGCGATTTGAGGGTTCTCCCCGCCTACTCAATGGGATTGAGCGTCAATATTAACTCGTGAAGCGCCTAATTGTGACTACGTTGCTGTTTTGCCTCTACATTTAGTTTATAGTAACTGTGCACGTTGTTGCGGTGTCATGACGCGTCGGGGCTGGTGCGGCTTGCTGGCTGGTCCGTCTTCACCAGCTGCCTCTTGCTTGGTCTTCTGATTGTGCATCAGTATATTGAGTTTGTTTATGAATGTTAATTGTTTTTCATACTTCATTCTGGGCATTGTAATTTATAACTGCTGAGTCTGAGTGAAGTGTGTGCTTTTAATTTGTCTTTGTTTCCTTAAGATTAGTTATTTGTATTTTGTTTTTGTTTGCTGTGTTATACTTGTATTGTCTTTTATAAGTTTGTTGGTTTTGTATTCATTTTCTGTGCAGGAGTCGGGGGTTTCTGGAGTGGGGAGGCTGGCTGTTAGCGTATGGTGTGTGGTGATTACACCTAGTGCCGTGTGTTTTCTTGCATCCAATCCTCACGTGTGTGTGCGGGCGTGTGTTTGGGTTATTGGGGTTCTTCTAATTGAGGCAGCTAGCCCGTGTCTCCAGGTACCTCCGCTGCTGGTCAACCAACTTAATTTAAATAGAAGTTTGTGGTTGTTGTGTCTGGTACATATTGTGCACGTTACTGAAAAATTGATTCTAAGAATCTTGCTGTGACGTTTTAAATATTTATACTTTCAATGTTGATAAATAAAAGTGTACTTCTCTTTTTTCAATATGACTCGCGTCTCCTCACCCATCCTTTGATCAACGAACCTGTGCGCCCTTAGGGCTGTTAGTCCCCAGTACTCTGGGGTGGCGTAGTCGACCATTGTTGCCGTTATTGGCGTCTCCTCTGGAGTTGCTCCCTGCCCGCTTGCCACATTTGGCGTATAGTCGGCAGGGTGATCTGTGTTTGGGCTGAGACGTGGGTGTGTTTAAAAAAAAAAAAATTAATTATGTGTTTTGTATGTCTTTTATATATTTTTTTTATGTTCTGAGGCAAAACAGCAGCGTAGGTGGTTTGAACCAGGTCTCTTCTGTCGGCTGGCTTCCCTCTATGGTTGGTAAGTGGGATGTGAGTTATCAAGTAAGAATTGCAACATTTAGAGGGAGAGGCATTCTCTGTTTATCAATTCTAGTCTACATTATAAAGAAAGATGTGACTTTGAAAAGCTTTTTAATTCTTCTTCGGAAGTAGTAGCAGTAGAAACTAAACTAGAAAAAAAAGTTTGTTGAGACAAACTTTAAGTTGGCTTGAGAAAGCCGGACCAGAGAGTTTGAAGAAGTTTAAAGTAGTTAGAAGTTTTAAGTAGTTTGAAGTTTAAAGTAGTTTAAATTTTGATTGATAAATTAGTTAGAAAGAAAAAATAGTTAGAAAGAAGGAAAGATTAGTTAGAAAGAAAAAAAGATTAGTTAGAAAGAAAAAGAAAGATGGATTAGTTAGAAAGAAAGAAAGATATATTAGTTAGAAGTAAAGAAAGAGAGAAAGAAAGAAAAAAGAAAAAAACATTGATTAGTTAGAAAGAAAGAAAGATAAATAGATTAGTTAGAAAGAAAGAAAGAAAGATTGATTAGTTAGAAAAAAAGAAAGATAAATAGATAAGTTAGAAAGAACGAAAGAAAGAAAGAAAGAAAGAAAGAAAGAAAGAAAGAAAAAATGAAAGAAAGATTAGTTAGAAAGATTAGTTAGAAAGGAAGAAAGAAAAAGAAAGAAAGATTAGTTGGAAAGAAAGAAAGAAAAAGAAAGATTAGTTAGAAAGAAAGATTAGAAAGAAAGAAAGAAAAAAGAAAGATTAGCTAGAAAGAAAGAAAAAAGAAAGATTACTTAGAAAGAAAGAAAGAAAGAAAGAATGAAAGAAAGATTAGTTAGAAAGAAACAAAGATTAGAAAGAAAGAAAAAGATTAGCTAGAAAGAAAGAAAGATTAGTTAGAAAGAAAAATAAATAAAGAAAAAAGATTAGTTAGAAAGAAAGAAAAAAGAAAGAAAGAAAGAAAAAAGATTAGTTAGAAAGAAAGAAAAAAAGATTAGTTAGGAAGAAAAAGAAAGATAGATTAGAAAGAAAGAAAGATAAGTTAAAAAGAAAGATTAGTTAGACAGATAGATTAGAAAGAAAGATTAGTTAGAAAGAGAGAACGAAAGAAAAATACAGATTAGTTAGAAAGCAAGAAAGAAAGATAGAAAGAAAGAAAAGTAAGAAAGAAAGAAAAAGAAAGAAATATTAGTTAGAAAGAAAGAAAGAAAAAAGAAAGAAAGAAAGAAAGAAAGATTAGGTAGAAAGAAAGATAGATTAGTAAGAGAGAAAGAAAAATTGATTAGTAAGAAAGAAAGAAAGAAAGAAAGAAAGAAAGGTGGATTAGTTAGAAAGAAAGAAAGAAAGAAAGAAAGAAAGAAAGAAAGAAAGAAAGAAAGAAAGAAAGAAAGAAAGAGAAAGAATGGTGGATTAGGAAGGAAGGAAGGAAGGAAGGAAGGAAGGAAGGAAGGAAGGAAGGAAGAATGAATGGTGGATTAGTTAGATAGAAAGAAAGAAAGAAAGAAAGAAAGAAAGAAAGAAAGAAAGAAAGGTGGATTAGTAAGACTTTTGACTTTTAAAACACCTTTTTATTTGACATTATAACATTAAAACAAAAAAGGTGTTTAATATACCTTTACACCTTTCCCATTACTACCACGGGAAAAGTAACTCTCCATCCTCCAAAGAAAACAAATTTGTGCTTAAGCACCACTTCATTCCAAAACTTAACATATCATCATTCATTTTATAATATTCATATTCTAATTTAATTCTAGATTTAACCAAAGCTTTAAACAAGGCTAATATATTAATAGTTTTTCCTTCATTTTCAATTTTATATGCCTTCCAAATAGATAGTTTTGCTTGACCAATCAAAAAATTTGAGAGAGTACAGTTTTCTCTTTGAGAACATGAATATTTACACCCAAAAATAAATATTGTTTTTGAAAAAACCCAACCAAGACTTGATAACATACCCTCTAAAAAACTAAAGAGAGCACACAGTCTTTGACATTCGCAAAAAGTATGAAACACTGTTTCTAATACATTGCAAAAACTACAAACTGGTAATATTTCAGGATTACATTTAAACAGAAAGGTTTTTGTTGGCATTGCACAGTGCAAAATACGCCACTGCAGGTCTCCTGAGCGCTTCGGTAAAGGACTTTTATAAAACAACCGCCAAGAAGGTGACTGTTCTTGAGATACAGATAAGAAACTTCTCCATTTTGTATCTTTCTTCTCTATTAGTTGTTTAGAAAATGTAATTTTAACACATACAATATACAATTGTTTTTTTTTTATTTCCAGAAATGATTCATGTTCTAGCTCTCGAAAGGAAAGGAGCGGTCTTTCTTCTTTAACATCTTGATAACTATGTGGAGTAATAAACACCTCAGGAAAGAGGCATTGCTTTAACCCAGTAGACAAAAACCTCTCAATAAACTGTCTAAGTAACACTGGAAAGGATTCTTTCAGCTTGTTTAAGATGTTTCCAACAATTCTCTCAGATTTTCCCCCAACTTGTCTACAAATTTCTTGTACTGAATTCCATTTTCTTTCTTCTAAATCAATTAAATCTTCTACTTTTGAAATACCTCCTGAAACAAAATTCTTAATTTCGGTATCTGACATATCTTTTTGGCAAAACCATGAATTATAAAAAAGAGGTTCGTCAAGACCAAAATGCTCTTCTCTGTCTGTTTTAAATTGATTCCAGACACTTAGAACATTCTTATAGAAACTAGTAAAAGATACATTTTTAAACATTTCGTTTGACATCAGAAATAACTGTCTGTCAAGTCCTCTTCCACCAGTGTTCCGTAAAATGGCTAAACTGAACATAATCCATGGCTGAGGGTTTCGATCATAAAGCAGTCTTTGAGCTATCTGTAATCTCATTGCTTTCACTTTTGAGACTAGATGGATAAGGCTTTGACCGCCCTCAAATACTGGCAAACACAAAACTCCTGAATTCAGCCAGTGATATCCTCCCCAAAAGAAATCCACAAAGTGTTTCTGGAGTAGTTGTAAAAGGTCTGTTGGAGGGTCTAAAACGGACAGACGATGCCACAACATCGAAGCAGCCAAATTATTAATAACTAATACCCTTCCTCTATAGGACAGCTGAGGTTGAATCCACTTCCATTTCTGAAGTTTCCCCAACACTTTTTCTGCTATTCCATCCCAGTTCTTTGTCATGTATTGATCAGTACCAAAGAAGACTCCAAGAATTTTAAAACCATCTGTTTTCCACTGACACATTTGAGAAAGATGAGGTGGACTTTCTTCCTGCCAATGGCCCAGAAGTAGTGCATTGGTTTTATTCCAGTTCACCTGTGCTGAAGACGCTTCCTGATACAGGTCAAGACTCATATTCAAGTGCTCAATATCTTCTTGAGATCGTATTATCACGGTGATGTCGTCCGCGTAAGCTGTAAGGCTTACGGTAGTTACTTCTGAGATATCAGGATTAAGAACTGAAATGCCATGTAGATTTTTCCTCAAAAGTCTCAGCAAGGGTTCTATGGACAAGGTATATAAAAGTCCAGAAAGGCTGCAGCCTTGTCTGACACCTCTGCACACTGGAAAAGTTCTTGTTAAAACTCCATTAATCTTCAACATACTGTATACATCAGTGTATAGTAGCTGAACTTGTGAAATGAATTTCTCTCCGAACCCGAAGGCAGTCAAAGTTTTAAAGAGGTAGTGATGGTCGACTCTGTCGAATGCCTTCTCCTGGTCAAGTGACAGAAGTCCAACATCAAGCTTGTGTATGTCAGTTAACTGTAGTAAATCACGCACCAGAAACAAGTTATCAAAGATGGAGCGTTTCGGAACACAGTATGATTGATCTTCATGGACTATGGAAGCCAAGCATTCTTTCAGCCGATTCGTCAATGCCTTCGAGAGTATCTTGTAGTCTGTGTTTAAAATTGAGATGGGCCGCCAGTTTTTTAAGGACCTTAAGTCACCTTTTTTAGGTTATAGAGTTATTACGGCTCTTCTGCAACTAAGAGGTAAAACTTTCAGTTTTTCACTTTCAGTAAAAACAGAATGTAAATCTGGTCCAATAAGTGACCAAAAAACTCTGTAAAATTCAGATGTTAAACCGTCCAACCCTGGGGATCGTCCAGCAGATTGTTGTTCACAAGCTGTACTTAATTCTTCAAATGACAGTGAAAGTTCTAGTTCTTTCTTGTTATCGTCGCTTAATTTAGGGACATCATTAAGAATACGTTCCACAGCTTTAGGATCACAAGACTGAGCACTGTAAAGATTTTTGTAGAATGACAAGGCTTGTAGGATAATCTCCTTTTTATCTGTTGTCTCTCTCCCATCGGGTACTTTAAGATGATCAATTGATTTTCTCTCTCGAACTTTCCTTTCCAAGGCAAAAAAGAATTTTGAGGAAGTGTCCATGTTGTGAAGTTGAGCAATTTTTGCTCGAACTATTGCTCCTTGGTCTCTTTCTTCATACAGATTTTTAAAATAAATTTATTCTGTTCAAGCAGATCTTCACTTTCCCCATCTTCTCCACTTATGGAGCTACTTAGCTTTAAAATGTCATCTTCCAAACGTTTGATCTTCTTTTTAGTTTCATTCGTATTATTTTGTGTATACTGTTGGCAGAAAGACTTCATCTGGATTTTTCCAATGTCCCACCATTGGCTTAAGGATTTAAACTGTGACATTCTCTCTCTCCAAGCTCTCCAGAAAAGAGTAAAAGAGTGCACGAAAGAGTGATCTTTTAACAATCTATTATTAAAGTGCCAGTAAGATTTGTTATGAGTATTCAATGTTGTGACCGTGACAGATATGTAGTGATGATCAGATAGGGGTGTGGGACTAATACTGCTATTAAGAAAATACTGTCTCTTAGTTTTTTGAACATAGATCCTATCTAACCTGGCTCCAGATATAATTTTTGAACTCATCTTTAACCATGTATATTGTTTTTCTTTAGGAAACGATTCTCTCCACACGTCAACAAGTGCATGATATTTTAAAACATTTCTAAGTGCTTCTGATGATTTTGGGTGAGGTTCATCGTGATTCCTATCAACTGTATGATTAACAGTGCAATTAAAATCTCCGGCTACAACGATTACTCTTTCTTGGGGAATTCCTTTAATCACTTCTTGTAATTTTCTAAAGCATTCAATTCTGTCAGAACCAACATTAGGGGCGTAAACATTAATAAAAGAAAAAGATAAACCTTGCAAAATAATATCTACTTGTTGCATTCTACCAGGTATAATATCTATCATACTGAAATCCTGTCCTTGGAGTTTAGCAGATATCAGAATAGCAACACCAGCACTGACATTTGACCCATGATTGAGAAAAACTTGCCCTTTCCACTCACTAAGCCATTCTGGCTGGTTATATTTATCAGTGTGAGTTTCCTGTAAAAAAATTACACCTGTCTTCTTTAAAGTTAAAAAATTAAAAAGAGCAAGTCTTTTCCTTACACTACGGCATCCATTAACATTTAAAGAACCAATGCTCAAGGATGCCATAATTATTAACAGGGAAAAAATAATGCAGCTGAGTACCATTATTGCAAGCTTCATCCTAACCTGTTACACCTTTTTATTACTGCGTTGGATCATCTTTTTCACTTTAGTCATTATTTTCTTGAGGCGATATCGTTTTTGTCTATTGAATTCTTCAAGAGTTGCATTTGTCATTACATATCTGGAGGAGGCAAGAAAGCTCTTCAAATCTGGAAAAAACATTTCCATCTGGGGATTCCTAGTACCTTTAGTTTTATCAAGGAAGACACTAATTTGTTTTACAGAATATAGTCTAGAGTTTGTATCACTCGTTTCTAAAGACCCTGCTTGTGAACCGGTTTCTTCCATGTCAAAAAAACTCCCTTCACTTTCACTTCCATCATCTGAATCATCATCTGACAGGATATTATCTGTACTTACATTTGACCACTGACTACTTTTCCCTTCTTCAGATTCATTTTCATTTGTCACAACACTTTGTTTTTCTGTGTCTTTTTGCGGTAAACTCGTATTTTCCTTACTTTTAGACTGAGAACATGCGTTTTCTGACTGACTTACATCAGAAATCTCAGCTCTCTGTTCTGATTGTTTGCCATCGTTTGTATTTTCCTCTCGATTTTGAGGCTTTGAGTTTGTCTCTTCACGCACATTAGAGCTGTTCTCTCCTGCACTGTTATGAGATCTGGGGCACGTCTGCCGAACATGACCATGGTCACCGCAAACATAACAGCGCATTTGTTCCGTGCTGATAAAGATTGTGTAATCTTTACCCTCGATTGATATCTTTATCGCTACTTCAAGCGGGTCATATTGTGCGTTCGGTATTATATAAGTGAAACGTCGAAAGGACATAATGTGCTTTATGTTAGGATTTTTGAGTCCTAAAGGGATCATCCTGATCGGCGCAGTTATTTTACCGTAACGCTGAAGTATTTCTTTCAAAG
>CM040818.1:15954340-16169340 GCA_022828995.1 Vimba vimba
CGAGTTGCAGAACACAAGTGCAGTTTATTTATATCCAAACGTGATCAAAATACAAAACAAAGACATGACATGACATGACAGAGACTAACACTCACCAAACAGTGGTTACACAAACAATACTAGACAAAGACGCATGGCAAACATGAGGGCTTTAATACACAAGGACTAGTGACTAAACAAGACACACCTGTGAAGATAATCAAGACAATTAACCAAAGACAACATGACACAAGAGACTAGAGGCTTGTTCAACTTCATGCAGCACTGCGCAGACCAATCAGTGACTGACTTGAAGCAGTGCATGCCAGTTAGAAATTTTGTCCGACTTGAGACAGCTTAGACGCCACGTGACTGTGACATATGCCATCAAAGTACCACAAGAGAGCTGCCGGCTGATTCATTATGTGCAGATTCTCCAGAGCGGCTGCAGCTGTTTCACAATTGGCCGGATTCACCACATAACAACAATCACGTTTTTTGGGAAAATTGGGAGAAAGGAGGGACACGCCGTCGGAGAGCCCTCGCTGCTGAGGGGGACCGCGGTGCTGTGGAGGTCGGACAGCACAAAGGAGCGGTGATCGCCGATGGCTGTCCGAGGTGGTGGTGCTGGAGCAATTGAACAGCAGGTGGGACGGAGAGCTCGCTGCCGTGCTCCTGGGTGGAGGAGGGGTGGTTGCCGTCCAAGAGGAAGCGGAGGAGTCGCTCCCGTTCGCCGTGGGCCGGAGCCTGCTGTCGTATGCCAGGATGGGGGCGGACCAGGGAAAAAAGGACTCGCTGACGGCTGCCCTCGACCGGAGGAGACAACGCCGTCTGCCAGGATTTATGTTGTGTTTTATTTTGTTATATGTGGCAGCAGTCGTTTGTGAGGGGCTGCTGTCTTTACTTTTATTTTGTATTTGTTTATTTATTTTGTTATTAAAGTCTTTAAAATGTTCACCGGTTCCCGCCTCTTTCTTCCCGCAACAACGAACTGCGTTACAGGCACCGTGCTGCATTGTCATGGGAATATTCCCAGGTGAAGATAATGAGGAATTAATTTCTTCCTTCGCCAAGTGCGTTCAAACGGCTACATAATGGCACACATGTTCCCTGCTCACTCTAAAGTCCCCACTTCAAGGGCTCTGCCCTTCGAAGGGAGTAGGGCATATGGATGCTCACTTCCATTTGGAATTTGACCTATATTCACCTGTGTCATGTTAATCATCTTGTAACGTGTTCAAAATGCTGATCTGTTACGAATAAGAATGCATTTATTAATTTTATATGAGTCGATGTGATTCGATGTTCAAGTTCAATATGGAAAAAGGCTCACAAGTGCGGTTCTCTTAGAAGTTGGGTGTGTACGGCGTGGGCCGTGGCCGACAACAGCCTCTAATAAACACCCTTTGTTATTAAAAATGTCTCATCCTTGCCTAAAAATGCTACAACTGGTGTCAGAAGTAAAAAGAATTGAAAACAGCTGGAGGTACAACCGACTGATTTGATTTGAGTCCTGATTGAGCGTGCATTGGCCAAGCAGCTGCTATCTTCCGCTGGTGAGAATTGATAATCCAGTTCGTATTAAGATGGAGGAAGATGACTGCTATGATGGAGCTGCGTCTGCGAATATGTTTGGTGTGCACACCACGCCAGTCTCCAGTCATTTCAAGGCAGATTCGGTGAAAAAAGAGCTGTGTGAAGCTGCGGCTGCGGGCGAGAAAGTGAGCCGCCATTACCCGCTGCTGCCGAACGTCATGAGCCGCCATTACCAGCCGCGGTGAAACGCCATAACGTCAGATGCGCCGGCGCCTCGATCTCGCGTGATGTGAGGGGACAAAAGGGAAACAATAATGGCAGCGCCCATGAACTGAATATGCCGGCTGGAATAAAAACACAAAAATACGCCGGAAAATCAGATTGGCAGGCTTTTCATGCCCAATTTGAACTATTAGCTCATGCATATGCTTGGTCTGAGGAACAGAAAGCCCTTCAACTCGCTCTTTGCTTGACAGATGATGCACTTTCATGTCTGTTGCTGCTTGATACTAGTGAGAGGGCTGATTATGGCGCACTGGTCGGTGCATTGAGACGCCGCTTTGGACAGTGTTTCCGATGTGATCTTCTCTGGTCTGAATTACACCGCCGTCAAAGAATCAAACCACTGCGGGTTCTGGCCAACGATATTGAATCCCTAGCAAGGCGAGTTTATGCACATATTCCTCCATCAGTGCAGAGCGAGCTGACCCGTGATCAGTTCATCAGAACTCTTCCCCCAGCGGAGCTGCGCATACATACACAGCTTGCACGCACGCCAACGTGATTTGGCTAAGGCCTTGGAGTGGGCACTGGAGAGGGAAATGGCAGTTAAGGCAGCAATGCAGGGGTCAGCAATGGACCCCTCCCCCACCATCAGTGCAGCTGGAGGGGGTGACATGGCTTCACCAAAACCTGAGTGGCTGGAGGAGATTACAGAGATGATTTGTGGATTGGCGTTGCCTCCACCCAGGAGGCAGAGACAGCAGACACAGCAGACACAGGCCCGTCTTTGCTGGGGGTGTGGTCAGCTGGGACATCTGGTTAAGGAATGCCCTATGCTGGCTAGGAATTTGGGAAACAGGAGGGGGGCGCAGTAGGCGGGACGCTGCAGACAACAAGGACAGTTGTGGCAGCTGTTAGTGGAATTCAAGGACTGTTATGAAGAGGACCTGGGTCACACTTCTCTGGTGCAACATGACATCAACACCGGGGATGCAACGCCCATATGTCAGCGGCCAAGATGTATGCCCTTAGGTCAGCAGAGCAGGCGTTGGTAAAGATGCAGCATGCTGGTATAATGGAGCCTTCTGAGAGCCCCTGGGCATCCCTGGTGGTCATTGTGTCAATTACCGGAGGCTCAATTCAATGTCACGGAAAGACTCGTAAAGTCCTGTGTTTTGGTCTTTGTAATGCCCCTGCCATATTTGAGCGCCTAATGGAGAGGGAACTGGAAGGCATTCTGCGGCAGCAGTGTCTGGTGTTTTTGGATGACATACTGGCACATGGGAGCTCATTCCATTCAGCTATCACAGCCCTGAGGGTAGTGCTGGAGAAAATCAGAGCAGCGGGTATGAAGTTACATCCTAATAAATGCTGTTAAGCAGAGATGTGACCTTCTTGGGGCATCGCATTGACAGTGACCTTGTCTTCCGCTGCACCAATCCCCTCAGAACCGTATGGGAGTGGCCTATCCCGGTGAGTCAGAAGGAGTTAAAAAGCTTCTTGGGTCTGGCATCCTATTACAGGAAGTTTGTACGAGGTTTTTCTTGTATTGCTGCTACCTTATACAAGCTCCTGCAGAAGGGTCAGTGCTTTGTCTGGTCGGAGTCCTGTCAAAAGGCTTTTGATACTCTGAAGCAAGCCCTGGTGTGCGCGCCCATACTGGCTCCTCCCGATCTCCAAATGCCCTTCGTTCTTGATACAGATGCAAGTGGGGATGGAATAGGGGCTGTTCTTTCCCAAGTGTGGCTAGACGGAGAGAAAGTAGTAGCATATTTCAGCAAGGGGCTAAACAAAGCTGAAAAGAGGTATTGTGTCACACGACGAGAGCTGTTGGCCGCAATCTCTGCCATCATGCACTTCAAGTACTACTTGTGCGATCGGCACTTTACCATACGCTCTGACCATGCCTCCTTGCAGTGGTTGATGACTTTCAAGGAATCAGAGGGCCAGGTGGCTCGTTGGCTCGAGGAATTGCAGAGTTATGAGTACACCGTTACGCATCGTGCAGGGGAACGGCATGGTAATGCAGACGCCCTGTTGAGATGTCCATGTAGTATGCAGGTATTGTGAGCGCAGAGAAGCCAGAGAGTTGGAGCTTAGCCGGAAAGTGGATGGTAGCGATGGGCCCGAGCTGGTCTGTCGGGAGATATAGGAGGTGGATGTCACTCAATGGGCAGAGAATCAGAGGGGGGACCCAGACCTACAGCCTGTGATTCTGTGGGTAGAGGCACAGCAACGACCACCATGGGAGGAGGAAGCAGCCCTCTCCCCATTCACCAAGGGATTGTGGGCCAAGTTCAAATGTCTACGGCTGACAGAGGGGGTCCTCCAGCGAGCATGGGTGGTGCCAACGACAGGAGAAAAGAGATGGCAAGTCGTGGTGCCTGGGGACATGTAAGAGGCAGTGTTGAAGGCCATGCATGGCTTTGCCGGGTCTGGCCATTTTGGGGTGACGAAGGCACTTCGGCGTCTGCGTCAGGCCTTCTACTGGGGACGACTGAGGCGTGATTTAGAGAACTTCTGCAGGCGTTGTGATATTTGTACAGCACGCAAAGGGCCACAGGGGAAGTCTAGGGCCCAGCTGCAGCAGTTTCTGGTGGGGGAGCCGATGCAGCGGGAGGATGCATTCGCAGGGCTCAGAGGAAGCGGCACCTGAAATCAAAAATCACATTCTCCTCAGGGGGCATCCTAGGAGGGAGAGGAGAACCCCAGTCAGATTTAGAAACTTTGTCCTCGGGGTCGAGGACTTCAGTTAGAGGGGGGTAGAGTAACGTGTTCAAAATGCTTTTCTGTTACAATTAAGGATGCATTTAATGTTAATGTTGTACTTTATTCATTTTATGTGAATCGATGGGATTCAATGTTCAAGTTCAATATGGAAAAAGGCTCCACCCCTTGGGGAGTTATGGGGGGAACCTGGGAGATAGGAGGGGGTGAGAGCGCCTCGCTGGTTCAAGTGCGGTTCTCTTATAAGTTGGGTGTGTACGGCGTGGGCTGTGGCCGACAACAGCCTCTAATAAAACACCCTTTGTTATTAAAAATGTCTCGTCCTTGCCTGAGAACGCTACAATCTCATTACCTCCCTCAGTTGTTCTAGTAGGCCTATTTATACTCCCTGTTTATTTCAGTTGGTTGTCCGATGTTGTCTGCTTAAAAGTCAAATGTTAGTGGATGCATTTGCTTTCTCTTGTCTTTTCCTTCTTTGGATTTATTAAAGACTGTGTTTTGGAATTCTCCTTCGTCATACATTCCTTACTAATCACGTTTCGTGACACAAGCCAGAATTCAAAAGTTTAAATGAAGGTGATTTAAGATCTCTTCTAATCAGATAGAAATGTAATTTTGATCAAGATCAAATGGATAATTTTTCTCCAACACACAAGATGAATTCAGACCATTTTAGAAGTTCAATTCGTCATTCACTTAAAACATGCACTGTGAACACAAAGCGCTTAACTTCAGGTGAAATAATATTATAATAAGAAATAAGTATTATATTCTATATATATTTATAAACATTAGCCATACATTTTCGTGATCCATTTTTCATTATATGAAAACCATCAGAGATCATCAGATTGACTGACTGGTTTGTCCTGAAGAGAGCAGATCCATCAGGACAGACTCTAATGAATCTCATATGAGCTGTTTGGCACGATTTACTTCTTCAATAATGGATCCTTCCACAAGATAGAGATGCAAAAAGTTCTCTAAACAGAATATATTTGTATCTATAAACTAATCTAAGCTCAAACTGCTGTTTGTGGATGCAGGAGGTTCTCTGGTGTTTTGTGTGACACTTCTGGGTCGCGTCCCTTAAGGAAAGCTTTCCCAGTATCTGGGTCAAGACTTCTGCGTGAGCATCCAAACCTGGGAATTCAGCCTCTGAAAAAGGTGTAAAACTTCATCGTCATGTTTTAGATGTGGCACATTTGAGAAATACTCTTATGTGAATCATATCAAACCAACAAACACTAAAAAATCAAATTCCCGAAGAATTTCCGGCACATTTTCATTCTCACGTCATGTACAACTTTTTCTCTCTTTGACTCAAGACTTGCTTATTTTCTGTCCTAGAAAAGCATGTTTCTCAGATAACTCAATAAATAAATAAATAAATACAAACTGAGATGTAGCATAGTTTTAAACATCCCAGGACGTTTTGGCCAAAACGAGAGAACCTCATTTCTCACTAGTGTTTCTACTGGGTTGCTCTCATTTACTGGGTTGCTCTCATCAGGGAGAATTTACTCAGAATGCTCAGCTTCTTCAAAACATTTTAACAAAATATTTAACAATCTTTAACATTTCAATGGATATTGATTCACCCAGTAGAGATGTCTAATGATGGAGTCATTTGACTGTGAGCTTGACTTAAGAACAAAAGCCATAAATAAGTGTTGTTTAAATTATTTAAAGCAATACAGCATAACTGTAATGCTGAGGCTGAGGCAGAGGGATCCATTTGCAAGACTTTATTGACACAGGTGAGAACCACAGGCAGGCAGACATAAACAGATAGCAGCAGTAGTCAGAGGGACAATCCAATACTCGAAGTCAGATACAGGCAGCGATCAGGGCAGGCAGCAAAGGTGCAAAACAGATACAGGCAGGGATCAGGGCAGGCAGCAAAGATTCACAGAGTCCAGGATACAGGCAAGGATCAAGGTTCAGAATAACACGGTAAACAGGAGAGTATGCTTGGTAATGTCTGCTGAGCAAATCAAGACTTCGCACAGAACAATGGAAGACACAGTCAATATAAAGGGAGAGATAATGATGAACAGGTGATGGTGATAATGATAATGATGGAGGGAGTGCTGGGAAGTGCAGTTCTAATATTCAGGAGAGAGGGAGCGAATGAAACCAGAGGGTGGCGTAAGAGAGCGTTCTATGACAATAACTTCATGATTGGTGCTTCTTCATAATTTTCAGGAAGCTTAATTGACTCACTATAAACTGTTGTTGTCCACTCTTACGATTCAATATAGAACCTTAAAAGGTTCTGCCAGGCGCTTAATTTAACCTCATTCCAATCATGGGATCATTTTATGGATTTAGTTTTATGTAATTACATTGTTTTAATTCATTTTTAATCTTAATTAAAGTTTATGATTTAAACAGCTTGTAAAGCTACTTTACACTAAATTGAAATAACCATTAAACAGAGGTGTAAAGTCCAGAGGTCAGAAAGTAAAGGTCCTGCCATATGTTTATTCCACCCATGAACTCAGCCAGCAGATTTCACTATTTATTTCTAGAAAACTGTGCTAATTAGCAAATCCAGATGATTGGAAAAAAATACTGAGGAGAACTTTTACTTTCTGAACCTGGACTTTACACCTCTGCCATTAAACATTAAATTATTATGTAGTCATTTAAGACGTTTCTCAGACATACATGGGCATAAAGGGTTCTTTAAAATTGAGTAAACAGGGTTTAACATTTCTGTACAGAAAGATTGTGGGAAAAGAGCAGTTTAAAGATTCTTCAAAACATTTTTTTTTTCTCTGTGAAAAACAGCACATGGGTTTGAAATGACATTTTTGCTTAATTGTTCCTTTACATCCCCTCTGTAATGGCATGTTCACATGAAGACGTGAGAAGGTTAATTTTAAGAAATTTTTCCAAACGAAAACCCTGTAATTTGCAAATGTGAGGTTATTTTTCTCCTTTAAAAAATGCAAACGGAGTGAAAATAACGTGACGAGCAGGTGCAAAGCAACGTGTGAACAGACCAGCAGCCCGTGATGTCAGCGTTCGGATGACTCATAAAATATGGTAGTCCACAAATAACTGTTTTTGCGCTCTCTATATTTTTACCTTTTTTACTCAATATTTTACCTTCCACGAGGCAGTGTCCTCCAAGAAAGACCCCATTACTTTCATCCGATTCGTTTACTGATAATTAGGCCCGTGGGAGCGCGATAGAATACTGTCGAGAAAAGAGATAAAGGAGCTGGCGTGCAATCGCAGTCAACACACACGCGCGCTCGCAGAAAAGTTAAATAAACATATGCATAGGCTAGACAAACATGCAGCATATGCACAAAGGCATGCATGTGCACATCTACTGCACATAAGCACTGCACGCTACTACTTTGACGTCGTGCTCATTTAAGGGTAACCTCATTTCATATATGTACAGGCAGCAATTTGTGCCCACTCTGTCACTGTCTCATTATTTTGGCTCTTAAGGATAACTTGACAATGATTAATTCCTAAAGACCAATAAACAAAGGCTGGCGGTCGCAGGGAACAAAAAAGAGTGCCTCAGTGTTTTTCTTCTCTCTGGAGGCGAAGGGCAGCGTTGCAGAACCAGTAATTATAAACCGAGAAAAATGACGCGGGCATTTGACACGCAAAAGTTGCGGCTCGAAGTGACGTAATGTGAAAGCGAGCGAGTAGTTACGCAACGTGCACGAGATCTGATGCATGCATGTTCATTTTGTTCACTCATTCTCAATATTCAAACGAACGTCAGTTATTATTTGAACTGTGATTGAAAATGCAGCAGGACAGACACACATAAGCTACTCAAACGTAGAAATATCTCCCTCTCTCGGTCTCTCTGTCGTTTACGGCGGTGGTTATAGCTCATCCTGGATTTGATCAATAGTATCCGCTAAGCCCGTGTCAGCACTGGGGATATTTTATTTCCCACGGGAACGACACGCGCGCCTCCAACTGCAACTCACACTGGCGCTCGCGCCGCGACAGCAGAATTAATTTACTAAAAATAACTCTGTGAAACGTACTCGGTTACTAACGTAACCTCGGTTCTCTCTAGAAGAGGGAACGAGTACTGCGTTCGTCAGAACGCTGCGGGAAAAGTCTCTTTTCACGAAATACTGAAGCAAAATTATCCTTAATTTTCATATTTGTAAAACGCATTGCGGCAGTGCACAGCCATGGCGAGACGGCTCGCTCACTCATTGGCTGTTCTGCGGCAACTGCATGAGCCTATCGAGCGAGGGCTGATGCAACATCAGACCAATGAGAGCGCTTCGCGCGCTCCTCGTCACATCCCGCCGAAACGGGTGTGGCCATCCCCTATAAAAGGAGCTCGAGTAGGCTGATTCAACTGGTTTTCATCGCCGAAGCGAACCAGAGCGAACCGCGCGCACGGCAGGGAACGCAGTACTCGTTCCCTCTTCTAGAGAGAACCGAGGTTACGTTAGTAACCGAGTACGTTCTCTTACGAGAGTTCTCTCGTACTGCGTTCGTCAGAACGCTGCGGGAACCACTTGCAAGACGCCGTGCGTGCTGGGATGAGAAAACACCGACCACTGGAAGCTAGTCCAGGTATACAGTGCATAATCACCCGGTAGACTCAGAGAGTCTGGAGGGGGGGGGGACCACCCTCAGATAGCTGCGTCCTAAGACGCGATATAACATCACATAGGCAGGGGGAGGCCTGGCTAATGTGGGAAATGTGGGTCTTACGCAATTTCGCCCAAATGGATGCGCCCTTAAGCGCGATACAACGTCACATAGGCAGGGAGAGCCTGGCTGATGTGGGAAATGTGGGACTTACACACTTTCGCCCAAATAGCTGCGTTCTAGACGCGATATAACATCACATAGGCAGGAGGGAGCCTGGCTCATGTGGGAAAAAGAACATGGGTCTTACACAATTCTGCCCAGAAAAACTTCGGCGGCGCTGTGCGTCTGCGATATCAGTGCCGTGCTCAGACAGCTGACTCGAATACACCGAAAAACTTGGCTTGCAAGTGCGGTGAAGTCTTCGGTGGCGTTGTGCGCCTGCGAAATCAGTGTCGTGGTAGACAGCTGATTCGGCTAAACCGAAAACAACCTGGCCTGCAAGGCGGGAACTTCTAGGTTGTAGAACCTTATGAATGTAGACGGCGAGGCCCAGCCCGCCGCCGTACATATTTCCTGTAAGGAAATCCCGCTAGACCAGGCCCACGATGAGGCAACGCCTCTCGTGGAATGCGCTCTAATGCCCAATGGGCACTGAAGGCCCTTGGTAGTATAAGCCATTGTTATGGCGTCAACCACCCACCTGGACAGGCTCTGTTTCGAAACAGCCGTTCCCTTGGAACGTCCACTGAACGAGACAAAGAGCTGCTCCGTCTGTCTGAAGGCAGCGGAGCGGGACACATAAGCTCTTAAAGCCCTAACGGGGCAAAGACAGCTCGAGTCCCCTTCCTCGTTTGATCCCGGCAGGGCAGACAGGGAAATAACCTGAGCCCTAAACGGAGTGTTGAGGGATTTTGGCACGTAGCCGTGCTTAGGTTTGAGTATGACTTTGGAGTCATTGGGCCCAAACTCCAAGCACGTTGGACTCACAGAGAGCGCGTGCAGATCGCCTATGCGCTTCACCGAAGCGAGGGCCATCAAAAACACCGTTTTGAAAGACAGATGTTTGAGGCTGACAGATTGGATAGGCTCAAAGGGAGGACCTTTCATGGCTGCCAAGACCGTAGAAAGGTCCCACACCGGGACTGAGGGAGGTCTGGGGGGATTCAGCCTCCTAGCTCCCCTGAGGAAGCGGATGACTAAATCGTTCCTTCCCAGTGACTGGCCTGGCGTTGCTGTCGAGCACGCTGCGATAGCCGCCACATAGACTTTGAGCGTGGAAGGGGATCTGCCCTTGTCCAACAGCTCTTGTAGGAAGGAGAGAACCTCCGTCACCTCACAATCGAGGGGTGACAGGCCCCGAGCTGTACACCAGCTGGAGAAAACCGACCACTTCGAGGCGTAAAGCCGCCTGGTGGAAGGCGCTCTAGCCTGAGTGATGGTGTTCAGCACTCCATCCGTGAGACTAACGGGTAACCGTTGAGCGTCCACGCATGAAGGGACCACAGCTCTGGGCGTGGGTGCCAAATCGAGCCCCTGGCCTGCGAGAGGAGATCTCTCCTCAATGGCACTGGCCATGGAGCGGAGTCTGCTAACTGCATCAGGACTGGAAACCAGGCTTGGTTGTCCCAGAACGGAGCTATAAGCAGTACTGGGCATTTCACTTCCCTGACTCGCTCCAGCACCTGAGGTAGGAGGGAGACTGGGGGAAACGCGTATAGCGGGCAGTGCGGCCACTTGTGGGACAGCGCGCTGTCTTTCTTTGAAAAGAACACGGGGCAATGAGCGTTTTCTGGGGACGCGAATAGGTCCACCTCCGCCCTGCCGAATCTCTGCCACAACAGCCGGACTGTTTGTGGGTGTAGAGACCATTCGCCCGTGGGAACATTGTTCCTGGACAGCCTGTCTGGACCCAGGTTGAGTGTCCCGGGCACATGCACCGCTCTCAGCGAGCTCAGGTTGCGCTGAGCCCATATTAGGAGGCGCTCGGCCAGCCTGCAAAGGGATCTGGATCCGAGCCCGCCCTGGCGATTTATGTAGGACACCACGGCCGTGTTGTCCGAGCGGACTACGACGTGTTGGTCCTTGATGTGGGGACAAAAGCGCGTCAGCGCGTTGTGAACTGCCAGCATTTCCAGGCAGTTGATATGATGGAGCTTTTCTCGTTCTGACCAAAGGCCAAAGAACGGCCTGCCCTCGAGCAGCGCTCCCCATCCCGAGGTGGATGCGTCCGTAGACACCACTTTCACTCTCGAGGAAGTCCCCAGGCTTACACCTGAACGGTACCAATCGCCCGCCGCCCATGGTCTCAGGGCTGCTGCGCAGTCTTGATTGACTTTGAGGCGCAATCGGCTGAGTGCCCACGCTCCGCGTGGCACTCGCGCTTTCAACCAGAACTGCAGAGGGCGCATGCGAAGCAGGCCCAGCTGGAGAACTGATGATGCTGAAGCCATGAGGCCCAGCATCCTCTGAAACCGTTTGAGCGGGATAATCGCACCGCAGCGGAAGGACCTCGCTGCGTGCTGTATGCGCAGCGCGCGCTGTTGCGACAGCCGCGCCGTCATAGAACGAGAGTCCAGAACGATGCCCAGAAACGATATAGTTTGACTGGGGTTCAGGGAGCTCTTCGTCCAATTGATCGTGATACCAAGATTCTCGAGGTGATCGAGTAGCATGGTTCTGTGCTCCACGAGCTGAGATCGTGATTGAGCTATGATCAGCCAGTCGTCCAAATAGTTCAGTACTCGCATGCCCCTGAGTCTGAGGGGAGCGAGCGCTGCGTCCATGCACTTCGTAAATGTACGGGGTGCCAGGGACAAGCCGAATGGCAGGACTGTATACTGGTATGCCCGACCCTCGAAGGCGAATCTCAAGAATCGCCTGTGGCGTGACGCTATCTGTATTTGAAAATACGCGTCCTTTAGATCTATCGACATAAACCAGTCTTCTCGGCGAATGTGCGCGAGGATTTTGCTGGTCGTGAGCATTTTGAAACTGCGTTTCACTAAAGCTCTGTTTAGTCGTCTTAGATCCAGTATGGGTCTGACACCACCGTCCTTTTTGGGGACTAGGAAGTATCTGCTGTATAGCCCCCCTTCGCTTTGAGCTTGGGATACATGTTGTATCGCCCCTTTGCTCAACAGTTTTGATATTTCGGTGCGAAGTAGGTGTGCTACTTCTGAATTCACCGTAGTTTCGACGCGCGCTGTGAAGCGTGGAGGGCGTCGACAAAACTGTAGCGAGAAGCCTCTCTTTATAATGTCTAGCACCCAGTCCGAAACCCCTGGAAGCGCGGCCCATGCGTCTGCATGGCCGGCTAAGGGCTGGATGCGAAGCGCGCTCTGTTCGCTGTGCGACGGCGGCGCTTCGGGGTGCGCTAGCATAGGCGTTACGCCTGAGACATTTGAGGCGGGGAGCGCGCTTAATACAGCGGGCAAAACGCTCATCCTCGACCGCGCTACAGTGTTTATCTGAGCGGGGGAGGACTGAGAAGGTCTCATGGGACTCATGCAGCCTACAAGTGAACGTGGGCGGGGACCGGGCACGTTTACTGCTTTGGCCGCGCTGTCTGCTTGAACAGAGCGGGCGCGCACAGGTCCCGTTTTTACAGGGAGCCTGTGGCTTGCCAGACATAGCGTTTGTGGGCACTGGGAAGTGGGCACTTTGACTATGTTTGGGGCGCGACCGAACTGAATCGATCTTATGAGTACGGGCCCTGTGTGCAGGGCTGTGCTTGTGTGTAGGGATGGGCACAGAGAAGTGGGCATCAACGCTACATTTATAGCACCATCGGCCGTGGCCGGGACACCAGAAAATACACTCTTTTCGGGATTTATCTGGGTAGCCGTAAAAACGGCTTTTGTGTGCAGGCAAGCGGGCAGCTGTGCGGGCTTGTGCTCTGCTGAGAGCGCTGAAGCAGTCGCGATTCCTGGGACTGAGACAGCGGTGCGCTTTGGTGAGGGCCCGGTCGCAACGGGGCTTACACACCTGCGCTTTCCTAGGCGTGCTAGGATTTCTTTGGGGCTTCCGGCTTCAACACAACTCTAGGTCGCGGCCCGCGGTGAGTGGGGCGGCGGCTAGTAGAGCGAGAGCGAGGGCGTGAACTGCGCTGCTGTCGCTGTGAGGAAGCGGCCGAAGGCGGGGGCTGAGGCTGTGAGCTCCGAGGGGCCTGTTTCTCACGGCCCGCTGCAGAACTGGGGCGCTTCGGCAGGAAGTGCTTGAACGCCTGTGACGCTTTTTGGGCTTCGGAAAATCTCTCCACGAGCTCGGAGAGAGAAGATCCAAAAAGGCCAGCGGAGGATAGCGGGGCGTCGAGGAACGCGTTGCGCTCTGCATCAGCCATCTCCGTGAGCGTCAGCCACAAATGCCTCTCGGCTACAGTAGCGGAAGCCATACAGCGTCCCATGGCTTGTGCTGCAGCCTTGGTAGCGCGGAGCGAAAGATCCGACGCGCTTCTCAGGTCCGCGATGCAGACAGCTTCAGGTCCTATCTCGTCCAGTTTGCGGAGGAGATCGCCTTGGAAAACCTGAAGCGTGGCCATGGTGTGCAAAGCCGATGCCGCCTGCCCAGCGGCGGAGAAGATCCGCGCGAGCATCGACGACGTCATGCGGCAGGCTTTTGACGGCAGCGCTGGCTTAGTCCGCCGTCCAACAGAGGGCGGGCAAAGGTGGGCCGCTATCGCCTGTTCCACCGGCGGCAGAGTGAGGTAGCCTCGGTCCTGAGCATTATCCAGGGAGGAAAATGCTGGGGATACAGACGAACGTGTTCGTGCTGAAAAGGGAGCGTTCCAGGCCTTCGCCACTTCTTCATGAAGCTCAGGAAGAAACGGAGCGGGCTTAGCCACAGGAGAAGTGCGCTCACCAGGGAGGAAGCTACCATCAAGCCGGGTGCGCGAGGGGAGTTCCGGTGCAGACCACTCGAGGCCGAGGCTCTCCGCGGCCAACGCGAGTACTCGCATGAGCTCCCTCTCGATGCTAGCTCTAGCCGACGGCTTTCGGGCAGGAGGCGTGAGATCCGCAGAGCTCGCCCAGTCCTCACTGCCTGAAGCTAGCAGAGAGCAGGAATCCTTTTCGACCGACTCGACTTCAGAAACAACTTCCTCGAATGAAGCGGCGGCAGACTGCGGGCGCTGAGCATCGGGAAGTGCATCGGAGGAAGCCGGTGAAGCTGGCGGGCGAGCCGGCGAGCTTTGTCGGGAAGAGGTGGGTTCCGGGGCCCGCTGCGAGCGGCGCTTCTTACGGCGCGGCATCGCGGCGGGGGGCGCAGGCTCGGAGAACTGTGCCAGGCGAGTCCGCAGAGTCGCCATCGGCAAAAGCTCGCAGTGAGGGCAGCCGCCGTCAGCGAGCGCGAGCGCTGCATGATCTTCGCCCAGACAGGAGACGCAAATAACATGACGGTCTCCCTCGGTGAGCGGGGCTCGGCACGAGCCACAGGATGGCATCTTGAAAAAGACGCGGCTCTTTTAGGGGTGAGTGTTCGGAGAACACTGCACACACACACACAGAAACAGAGCAGGAAAGGATATGAAGCGCCGGAAAGCGCAGCAGGTACGGCAGTAGAAGGCGGCGAAGGCCAGCGGCTTCAAGGGCTCGTCCCGCTGAAAAGCTTGCCTCGACGACGCTTGCTTCTTCCGTGATCCAGCGATGCGTGAGCTTCGCTGAAGAGATGAAAATCAGTTGAATCAGCCTACTCGAGCTCCTTTTATAGGGGATGGCCACACCCGTTTCGGCGGGATGTGACGAGGAGCGCGCGAAGCGCTCTCATTGGTCTGATGTTGCATCAGCCCTCGCTCGATAGGCTCATGCAGTTGCCGCAGAACAGCCAATGAGTGAGCGAGCCGTCTCGCCATGGCTGTGCACTGCCGCAATGCGTTTTACAAATATGAAAATTAAGGATAATTTTGCTTCAGTATTTCGTGAAAAGAGACTTTTCCCGCAGCGTTCTGACGAACGCAGTACGAGAGAACTCTCGTAAGAGAACTACGGCTAGTGGAAGCGGCGAGCGCGGGACTGAGGCAGCGCGCGCCCGCAAGACTCCCTCTCATCCTGTCACGCTGAAGGTGCCGCGACTCTGACAGACGTTCAGACAATATATATATATGTATATATATATATATATATATATATATATATATATATATATATATATATATATATATATATATATATATATATATATATATCCCTGTCGAGAAAGGCCGTATGGCGCTTACCTTTGTTTAAACACTGTTTCAACAAAGCCAGCATTTAGTTTGTACTTCAAATTTACTGCGGTATGAGCTATTAGATCTCCGAGTGGTTCAGCATTGATCGCGAAACTTAACTTAATGTCTGTCTTTGTATCATAGGCTACTACGATCAACATGCATGGCATTTGTTTTATCATAAGTTGTCATGCATTACAATTATAATAACTCTCTCTCTCTCTCTCTCTCTCTCTCTCTCTCTATATATATATATATATATATATATATATATATATATATATATATATACTATAGTAAGTAATGCATTACAATATTATTGGGTGAATTCAAGTTGATTATGCAATCAACATAAATTCACCCTATGTCATTATGAAAACAATAATGCATTAAGCATATGTGCATTAAATATTTTGTCTTCAAATGAAGTGCTGAATTCAAATGTGGATTTTTCCGTTTCCGTGTGTTTGGTCCGGCTCTTAAATGATGTAGCCTATCTTCTCTAAGCAATATGCTAGAAATATGGCTTAAAACACTTATCAAGTTTCATCCTAAAAAGATTGTGTTCTCGATTAAAGCTTTCTGAAGGAGAAACAGGCTCATAAAATAGCATTAGAGATTATATCACTATTTTGTTTACATTGCAGATATTGGCTCTACTGCACACCACTAATATGTAGCCTCCTAAAAAAGTAAGAGAATAATAATAGTACAATCTCACTGCTCGATTTTTACACAAATGGAACATTTTCATATTTGCGGGGTTCTCAGATGCAAATCCATGTTTTCCATGACTTTCCAAACGATGGAAAAAACATTGTGAGATTGATTATGTTGATCAGAAGAGAGAAAGATGTGAAATTTGTCATCACTCCCATCATTATTAATTTGTGTAATTTACTGTCAAGATAATATAACAAAAGTATAGTGTTATAAATGTATATTATTATTTTTTCAAAATGAAAATATGAAACACTTTACTAGAATTGCAATGTTGGTAACTGTGGAAACGCATAATCAGTTGTGTGCATTCATTAAACTCAACATTCAACCATGTTACCAAAGTTATTTTAAGGGGGAAAAAAAACTCAAATTATTTATGGAAAACCAACATGTGATCACAAACTTGCTGGACCCTATAGAGTGACAACTTAATTTAGGCTATTCAACACTTGTCGCAAAATAAATGTCTCTGTCTTCAACTATGTCACCCTTTCAGTTCTTTCTTTCTTTCTTTCTTTCTTTCTTTCTTTCTTTCTTTCTTTCTTTCTTTCTTTCTTTCTTTCTTTCTTTCTTTCTTTCTCCCAATGTCAATTTCTTTATAAAGCACAATTAAAAACAGTTGACCAATGTGCTATACAATGAGTCAAATAAGTTACAAATACAATAAAAACAGATAAAGAAAGTGATGCAAGACCAAAGATGCGTGTTCACACTGAAAATTACGAAAAGAAAGAGTGCACTTTAAATACCCGAATGATGCTAAATTAACAGAAAAAACGAAGTGTGGAATTTTGGACACTTCATGTACTCGACTGTCGCAACTTTAATTACACAGCAGAGGGGGAGAGCAGAATCCGATGTTGAATGACAAAATAACCTTATAAAGTTCATACATTACACGGACGAGCACATAGTGCACAAGTGCATAGTGTATAGTAAGTTATTTGGGACACAACTAAAGATAACAAATAACAGGAAGAAATCACAAGTTGTAGACTTAAAGGGTAACTAAACCCCTGGTCAGAGCCTGACTCCACCCACTGGCAATATTTGAAAAATGCGAGAAAAGTGGGCAGACCCCAGCGGAGATAGAGGGGACGAACTGTGAGCGGGGGGGGGCGTGCACCTGAGACCTGCTGTCAGACTCTCTAAAATGGAGAGTGACTCACAGGGTCGCAAGACGACGTAAAGTACATGCATCTGATGAGTTTTATCGAGTTGATGTCAATAGCTTGCGCTCTCTATAGGCATTTTCATATTTTGCCCCTATGTGAAAAAAATCCAGCAAAATGCGCCGGCGCGTTTGTCGACCCCAGAGGATTAACTTTAGCCTAACCATAAATTGTGATTAAAATATATATGATCACTCACATCAAGACGCCGCTGCGGTGGTGGAGTCCATGCAGGAGGAGCAGCGTTTGGCACTGCGTCGCTTTTCAGCGCGAGCTGTGTGGAGAAGCCCATTTCCACCTCTATTGCGTTGGAAAAGCAATTCCGCATAAAATGCAGGTTTCACACTCATGGTCTTCCAGGCCAAGTGCATGCAACCACTGGCGCCTAATTTCCAAGTCTGCTGGAAAGCTATGCAGTCCAGCAGTGCTGTTTCAACCAGCAAAACTACACCTACGTACCCACCTGACTACTGTACTAAATACAGATAAGATCTACGCTAGCTCATACCAAGGGCGTGGTAGCTACCAAGGGAGGGCGTGGTGAGCTGGAACCTGCTTACATCACGTAGTACCGCAAACATCCAATAGGAAAATTCAACTGCAGTAGCCACCAAGAGGGCAGCACTCAGATGTTTTTACAGCATATATTGTAGAATTAAAACACTTTATACCCAAATGTCAAAAAAGTTACTCGAATCAATGAACAGCACTAATAAAGCCCCATTCTTACAGATCATTAACTAAAAAAAGTTTGGGGTTAGGGTTTAGTTTAGGGTTTAGTTACCCTTGTAAGAACTGATTTTCCTGCTAAGACAAAATCATAAAATGCCATAAAATGCACCCTGGACAGCAGATAGCAAAGACAGAGCACAGGACATCGCCTGTCCAAACTGTCCTTCTTCCTTATCTCTGCATCCCCCTCTCTCTCCCCCTCTCCCTCCTCTTCTCCCTCCTCTTCTCCCTCCTCAAGTCACTGAAAGTTCATTAAGAATGTCTATATATCACATATGGTGTATCTTGTGAATATGTTGTTTTTTCCTTTTCATGTTTGGTATCATTTTAAGTGATACCTCTTTACGATATCTCAAGAAACCAGGTGCTAATCAGAGCAGTAGACCTTTTGATTTCTGTCTATCACTGACTTGGCAAGTTGTACGGAAGTGGCTAAATAAACTACACTTTTTTGGATGCGTGAACAGTAGGCAACCGACTTAAGAGGTATTAGCAAACCCTGCATCCTCTGACCAAGATCGGACTGGAGAGGCTGTGTCCATGAGATCCACGTAAACCCGGGGCGTGTGACTCTGTACGGCATCGGGTCCCTTAGTGAAATAATAATTGAAAGTATGGGATGCTCAGAATAATCAAAGATCTAAATTAATTCATAATCAATATTTATGATTATTTTCTAATCAGAAACACGATCTAAATTTGATTATCATTTGAAATTGGAGTCAGATTACGCATAGAGCTAAAGTAATATTGAAACTAAATTCCAATAAATTAAGTGAACTTCACTGGAGCGCTGAAAAGACATACACGCCTTATTCCTTCGCCAGGCCGTTGGATTCCGTCGTTGGGCCAATGGATGGTCCTTACACCCTTTAATTTGATTTAAAAATATGTACATTTGGTGTTGTTCTAATGTGTTGTTTGTTTATTTATTTATTAATTCATTTACTCATATATAAATGTAAAATAAATCAGCTCATTGGAATGAGAACTTATGATCTTGACATTGCGCCAAATGAGCATCATGAACACGTTTTAACACTATTTGTGGACAGTTTTCACTCCATTGGTTAGTCTGTCTGTTTCTCACGCCTGCTGATGGCAAGATACAGAACAACAGACAGTAAGTGCAGACAAACCCATAATCCTTCCTCTCAAAACAAATCTATCTTAGACAGAACAAGCAGAGATGCTCATTGTAGTCCATGCAGCGATGAATGCAGTGAGAAACTTCTCTGCTAAACAAAGGGAGGTTTGCTTATAAAAACCATGAGCGTGTGACAGAAGCATTATACGATGGGGGTGTTATCAGCTGACAAAGCGGATACTGTGCCGCACGGATTCTCACATCTAATAATAAATGTTAGCGTGGTTTTCTCCCTGACTGGTGCGAAACATGCGATCTGTGCTAATGAAGAGACGAGAGACAGATGCAAAATCTCCTTTTATCCCCCAAATCGGCACGTCTTTGTTTTAACAACCAGGACCACAAAATATATTCACTTGCCTCTTTGTAAACTCAATTTGTCTTGGTGGTAATTGATAATTATTTTGATTTCTAAAGCCCTTGAGGTGTGTGATTATGGAAACTGATCAGATCTGAACTTATGAAGCCTCACTGTTGTTTTACCAACATTTGTCATTGCAGTTTCTGGCAGTGCAGGCCCCTGAAAGCAACAGCTTTGAGCCTTAATGACTTGCGAGAAAATATTTCAGAGCACTCAAGCTCAATTTGAGCAGTAGAGCATTATTTAGAAATGCCAGACAGCAATGATACATGGTTTTGCCAGTGCTCTGAAGCATTAATTCTGATCCAGGTGAAGACGGGCATTCTGACAAATGACTGCAGACTGTCCGTCCTTCTTTATCCCTGCTACCCTGTTTAATTAACACTTTAATAAATGCTGCTGTAGATTTAAGTGCCACTGACATTTGTGGCGCTGGTAGAGATGGAGTCTGAGGCAAAGAGGGATATTTGTCACTTGCTAACTGGGTGAAGAGAAAAAACAGCAGCTATGATTTGTTAAGCACATCCAGACTTATTTGCTGTATTTTATCTTGGCAGAAATGCACAGCAGATCTACTGTCAACACGCATTATGTGCAATTAATGGCGTATTTGCTTATCTGTGGCATCTGTTGCCGTTCGGAGGGTCTGCATAGGCCGGCAGTTGTGTGACAGCTCCTGTGACAGATCGATGGGTGGATGGTTATCAGTCAGCATCTCCACCAGATGAGTTGTGTGCACGTGTATCTCTCAGATGGACAGCAGCTTGATTACTCTGCCGCCTCCAGCGCCCGTGTCACGGTGGCACCTGCAATACGACCCGATCCATGCTATGAATCCAAATCCTTATGTTCTCTTATGCTCCGATATCAGATTGAATCCAACCTGTTCTTGGCCCGTTATTACCTCCCGCAAGAGTCTGAGAAACTTTGACTTGAATACCAAAACAAACTGTCACTGGATATCTTTGTCAAATCTTGAATACTAATACACGTAATTGTAATGAATATGCACTTGTAGTGTACTTCAAATATTGCAAGTATATATATATATATTTTTTAAAACTGTACTTGCAGTATACTGTACTGTACTCGCTGTCTAAGATGTTATCAGTTATAATCAAACAGCAATAAAGCTGAGAAAGAGAAAAAGGAAAATGTTCAGATACTTAAATCACACTTTGTTTATTGCTTGTGATATGTTTCTTTTTTTTTTGTATATTTTGAAGCTATATTAGTTAGTTTAAAATTATTTCATACATACAATTGTTTTAATTGGTGTTACTTGACCTAAGTGCAGCATTTGACTAGCCTGACGTCGTCATACTCCGATTCTAGTCAGAATATGAGTCTGATACTGCTCCATTGGGCTGTGATTAAGGGGCGTGTTTCAACCGAACCAGGAAAGAAAATGCCTCTGCACTCAATTGGATAGACCTACAACCAATCAGAGCAACGGAGTAAGTGACGTATGTTCTTCATTCATCTTTCCGATCGACAAATGCCTTGATCGCGGTTCTCTGTTCCTCTTTTAAAATTAATGCGTTTTCGATATCTTCTATAACAGATGCGATGGAGGAACCTACACATCTCAATTCTCCAGCGGCAGTCATCTTTGTTGTAAACAAATTCAACACAAGCGCTCTTTGGTGACGTGGATGATTACGTTACTGTTGATTATCTGTCCATCATCGTATAAAGCCCGCCCTGACAATTTGATTGGTCCGAACAGCTCTGGTTCGAGCATAGTTGCTCCACAACAGATCGAGTCCAGACCGAACTTCCAGACCTCAAATGTTGTGGGCGGGGCTAAGTTCGGCTGGCATCCAGGCTTGCATTTGACACCATAGACCAGGGATAGGCAACTCCGGTCCTGGAGGGCCACTGTCCTGCAGAGTTTAGCTCCAACCCTAATTAAACACACCTGAACAAGGCAATCAGTGTTTTCAGGATTACTAGATAGATACAGGCAGGTGAGTTTTTATCAGGGCTGAAGCTAAACTCTGCAGGACAGTGGCCCTCCAGGACCGGAGTTGCCTATCCCTGCCATAGACCATGAAATTCTTATTGCACGGCTTGAGCAGTTTGTAGGGATTCGAGGTACTGTTTTAAACTGGTTTAAGTCCTATTTGACTAACAGATGTTTTTTTGGTTGCCTTGGGTGCATTTACATAATCTTCAGACCCCTCCAAATGGGTCTATTTAAAAAAAAAAAAAAAAAAAAATTAGAAAACAGAGTTTGAATATTCATGTTTGAATGGCTTTAAAACTTGATTGGCTGTGAACTTTTTACATCTAAATGAATGTAAAACAGAGAGTGTTGTGTTTGCACCCCCTAAATGAATCTGGGTCCCCTAATATTGATTTAGGTCCTTTATGGTGAATCCATGTAAAAAAAAAAAAACAATAAAATCTGTTTTCAATTAAAGTCCCTGTAAAGTCAAAATTAAGTATGTGTTCTGAGTTTGTCACACCACAGAAAAATGTGTTATTAGCCACCCAGCCAAATTTGAATGATAAAAAAAAGCAAGCAAGTACATAAAATAAGCTATCAAAATCTTGAAAAAATGAGCAGTTGTCTCTGCTCTCAAACGCTGGGGGCGTGTCCACTAGCTGCGCTGAAACCACGCCCACTCGCGGGAAAGCTGCCGTCGCCACACTCAACTGTCACCGCTACAGCCGGAATGGATGCTCCTAGCAGCTTAATTGGTTTTACAAAGCCATACATGTTCGAGCCTGGACTACCTACTATAATTATAACACAAGCACACAAGGCAACTTACACTCATTGGTGGGCACGCACTGCCGACGATGGCACCAGTTGTCGGCGTGACGGGAGGATGAAGGCCGAGGCGGGAGACAGTCGGTTCGGCCCCATTCACCAGCAACAGTGGATTATCAGTGAATCCCAGTTGTCTCCGACGAAAGTTTATAAAACTATCCTGTGTAAAATGACCACTACAGAGGTGGGTTTTGGCGGTGATCCTCAGCTCTCCATCAAGGTGGCTCTTCACAAAATTAATCCACCTCTTCTTGATGTGATCGTTTTTCGGAAATTTGAATAAGGACACCGATCTGTTTTGTACGTGATCGCATCCAGGTAATATGCATTTCCGTGACGAAGGCATAGCTAGCTAGCAAACTGTAGGCTGTAGTAACTAATACTATTAGTTATTAGCTAATAGTACTGACAGTAACTCGCGATCGGCAAACTGATGTGATTGTGCTCTATTTAGGGGAGGGGCCAGCGTCAGGGGCTCCAGTGCATCATCAAGTAGGGCCGTGTCCAGGAGCTCAGGGGCTCCAGTGCGTCATCGAGCCCCCGTTTTAGACCCGCCCAAAAAATCCGGAACACAGCAATGGTGAAAAACTGTTTAACGGTCTAACTCCACAATTCAGTACTTCACAGTTCACAGTCTTTGTAATATGTTTTAGCAATACATTTCTAACATTTATAATGTGTTTAGAATTTTTTTTTAGAACTGCCTTTACAGGGACTTTAAGAAAACTGGCAAAGGTCAAGCCATTTTTGTTATTTTATGATTCCGAGAGAGTGATACATGCTTTTATGTCTGCACTACTGTAATTCCCAGTATGTTGAGATTAGTCAGTCCACTATCATGATTGCAAATTGTCCAGAATGCTGCGGCGAAATTGTTGACAATCTCTTGGAAATGGGAGTATGTTCTGTCTTCTTTAGATTGGCTGCCAGTCCATTATAGAATAGATTTTAAGATTTTGTTGCTTGTATTTAAATCTTTAACCTGTTAACTGTCCACCCCCCTTTTGAGAATGGACCCTTTTCACAGACTGTGATGATGCGTTTTAACGGTCATCAGCATTGTAAATCCTACAAAGTTTTTATATATATATAGGCCTATATATATTTTTTTTTTAAACTTTTTTTTATTTTTATGTATGTACAATTATAACACTATACTTTGTATTATATTACCATTATATTACCATCAAATTACAAAAAAAAAATAGTTAAAGGGCATATTGCAGGTTAGAGTACTCAGTGAGTCAATGTACAGAAATTATTAAAATTTAAATATTTATACTTATAAAATGCTATTAACGCTTCTGGAGTCATTTTTGTGAGAAAATTTTACTTCCGTATCTGTGAAACCGGAAGTGACGTAATGGGTGGGAGTGCGGCGAATGTAAACAATAGGAAAGCAATGGATTGCAATGACAGTTCGGACGCTGAGGAAATTGTACGTTTACTCATATGATGGACCTCAGCCATATAATTATAAGCCTTTATGCAGCCAAAAGAGCAGGGACAGGCCAGGATTAAACAAAACAACGGTCAGAGGAGACAAATTGAGTTGTGGTGTGAGGAGAACAGGGCAGGTGTCTTGGTGAGAGACCAGTGTTAGATTATAAATATACACGTTAGCTGACGATATGTAACACTATGCTCAGATCACAATATTGTACAGATTATTATCATGTATCAGGCAATAGCAAAGCTAGTATTGGACCATTGCCTGTATGTGTTGTGTCAGCCATTGGGAGTCATTTTCCAGAGGAAACCGGACTTTATAAAAGCTTTGAATTTTCACCATTTTGATGACAATTAATAAAAAAAATAATAATCACAATAATCACAATCACAATTCACAATAGTCTTACTGTAAAAACACAAACATTAAAAGTTAAAGTTGTTTTGTACAGATTGAAAATTAATTATATAACTATTTGTGGTAATAATAAGGTTTGGCAGCAGACTATTAATAAACACATAAATGCATTACATTACAAGTTTATGTAGTTCATGAATTAAATTAAGACAAGGCACATTTTGTAAAATAGATGTACAATAAGTGATCTCTGACGGATCCATGACCATCATGTTTCCCATCGGCAGCCGAACCACATGCTGATGATGGACCGGGCGGACCCGATGAAGGTGCTGTGACAGAGTGCACCGAAGGAACCGCACCAGCCCGGAGTCTCACTTGGTTCTTGCTTCGGCATCCCATGTTGAGCTCAGTATCGCCGGGATTATAATCATCTTGTCTACAGTGAATGCTATACACTACCGCATTTTTCGAAGCAGATGCAGAAGTGAAGTCCCGTCTCTTCACCTGCACAAAACGCACCCAGGCACGGAAGATAGCGCCATCTTATTTCTTGTTCGGAAACCTGTGGACTCAATGTCCTGACAGGCCATAATTCTCAATAATTTACCATGACGATGATAAATTAAAAATACAATAACTACCGAAAACACACTGAATCATGACTGCTCCCACTGAATACCAATCTACTCTGCACTGAGCAAACACAGAGCCTGGCAAACGACTCCCTCTCGTGACGTAATATGACGCAATGTTGAAAAAAGAAACGGTCACATTTTCTACTAAATTTGTGCCCTTATGTCTTGCAAAAGGGTGTTTCTAATACAGCGGCTGTGGGAGTGATGTTGAAATTGACGTCTATCTCTCTTCCGACTGCCGTTCTGTCATGACAACTCTCGGGAGATTGGTATGGTAATAGAGATTGGCATGGTAATGGAGATGACAATGTTAATGTATTTGGTCTTAGCGGAATAGATCTACTACACTACTGCTGCAGAGACTTGCTACTGTGAATACCTTCACAGACATTGCTATGAGCATGTAAGACATGCTGCTGCTGCTGCTGCTGCTGCACATGTAACATACAGTGGGGAGAACAAGTATTTGATACACTGCCGATTTTGCAGGTTTTCCTACTTACAAAGCATGTAGAGGTCTGTAATTTTTATCATAGGTACACTTCAACTGTGAGAGACTGAATCTAAAACAAAATAATTAAATAATTTTTTTAATTTTTTCTTTTTAAATAATTAATTTGCATTTTATTGCATGACATAAGTATTTGATCACCTACCAACCAGTAAGAATTCCGGCTCTCACAGACCTGTTAGTTTTTCTTTAAGAAACCCTCCTGTTCTCCACTCATTACCTGTATTAACTGCACCTGTTTGAACTCGTTACCTGTATAAAAGACACCAGTCCACACACTCAATCAAACAGACTCCAACCTCTCCACAATGGCCAAGACCAGAGAGCTGTGTAAGGACATCAGGGATAAAATTGTAGACCTGCACAAGGCTGGGATGGGCTACAGGACAATAGGCAAGCAGCTTGGAGAAAAGGCAACAACTGTTGGCGCAATTATTAGAAAATGGAAGAAGTTCAAGATGACGTCAATCTCCCTCGGTCTGGGGCACCATGCAAGATCTCACCTCGTGGGGCATCAATGATCATAAGGAAGGTGAGGGATCAGCCCAGAACTACACGGCAGGACCTGGTCAATGACCTGAAGAGAGCTGGGACCACAGTCTCAAAGAAAACCATTAGTAACACACTATGCCGTCATAGATTAAAATCCTGCAGCGCACGCAAGGTCCCCCTGTTTAAGCCAGCGCATGTCCAGGCCCGTCTGAAGATGCTTTTCTGCAAAGGGGACAGGACGACTGCACCGCATTGAGGGGAGGATGGATGGGGCCATGTATCGCGAGATCTTGGCCAACAACCTCCTTCCCTCAGTAAGAGCATTGAAGATGGGTCGTGGCTGGGTCTTCCAGCATGACAACGACCCGAAACACACAGCCAGGGCAACTAAGGAGTGGCTCTGTAAGAAGCATCTGAAGGTCCTGGAGTGGCCTAGCCAGTCTCCAGACCTGAACCCAATAGAAAATCTTTGGAGGGAGCTGAAAGTCCGTATTGCCCAGCGACAGCCCCAAAACCTGAAGGATCTGGAGAAGGTCTGTATGGAGGAGTGGGCCAAAATCCCTGCTGCAGTGTGTGCAAACCTGGTCAAGAACCACAGGAAACGTATTATCTCTGTAATTACAAACAAAGGTTTCTGTACCAAATATTAAGTTAAGTGCTTTTCTGATGTATCAAATACTTATGTCATGCAATAAAATGAAAATTAATTACAGGATTTCATACAATGTGATTTTCTGGATTTTTGTTTTAGATTCCATCACTCACAGAGTACCTATGATAAAAATTACAGACTTCTACATGCTTTGTAAGTGGGAAAACCTGCAAAATCGGCAGTGTATCAAATACTTGTTCTCCCCACTGTACATGAATTAACCCCCCAACAAAGCAGGAGACAAGAGAAAAGGGCAGAGCCCTCTTCAACACAAACATCTAAACAGATAATTTACGGATTGTACACCTAATGCCAATAAAGCTGTTGTGCAACAGCTGAAAACAAGACTATTGCTATACATTATAAAGCAATGTTTCACCCTACACAGTTGCACACGGTAATGGGAGAAACAGACAATATAAGTGTGGCCACCAGAGGTCTTTTTCACACCCTCTGAACTACTACTCAAATAGATCAAAGACCCATAATTATTAAATAGTTCAAAAGAACTACCTGGTTTCACGCAAACCACCCTAATTAAAGGACGCAGATGGAAGCTGGTGTGTCAAAAATATACATTTCTTTATTTCACAATAGTTCAATAATATAAACAATTTAAAAAGACAACTGTAATACTTCATGAAACTTCCCTCAATCAAAACACCAAATGGTCAAGAGTTTCCCTCCCGAGACGTGTCAGAATTTAAAGCACACCACACGTCACTCTTAATAAATAAGTTAAGAAGAATACACAGGTAAAATAACCCAGTTAAATATAGTACACGTGATTCACAGCAATATTCCCCCTTCACTCCACACACACACCACTGCAGGCGTTTGTCTCTTTGGAAAACTACACGTTACCCAATAAGTATTTCAATTAAAAGAACCCCACAGAGTATACATCAGGTTATCAGAGGGACTCAGAAAAAAATAAATAAAAAAAAAATACCCTCTCTCTCCTCACATACCCCACGGGCGTTTGGCAAGCACTACATTATAAATTATGGTAGGCAGTTTGTATATCTAAAATGACTAAGAAAAACAGTGACTGGACACGTTCCCTATAACAATAATAAAATGTCATGAGATAGGTTTCTTTTATAACAACAACATACAGTCAATATTTGTAGGCATATTCATACCTGAATAGCGAACAAATGTTTACACGATGTGTCCTCACCACAATCTCACACTGCGTTACTCTGACAGAAAATAGGATGTATCCTCACCACAATCTCAAACTGCGTTACTATGACAGAAAATGGAGAATCAATATACCAAGCTTTTACGGTCATTCACAACATGCATAACATTTCATAATCTAACTTGGTACCTGTAGCAGTTTGCCCAGAACAACCGATTTGTCCACTGGCCGATCTCCAGTCTCAAACAACGACAACATGGTTTAAACCCGCAATCCTGATGCTTTCATTCCCCACGCTGTACCAACTCGCTATGCTGAAACACTAGCTTGGCTTGTCGCTCTGTGACTACGTCACACTAAATAGCCAGCTGAGCAATGAAGCGCTCGGAGGTGGCGTCTACTGGGTCCTAATGTCCTCCCTTTTACATAAGTTGTATACATGTGCTGATGAGTGAGAAAACAAGCGCTGCATCGGCAGATTTGCACATAGATGCACAATGACGACATAGACAGTCAAGTCAAGTCATCTTCATTTATATAGCGCTTTTAACAATGTAGATTGTTTCAAAGCAGCTTTACAGAGATAAGCGTATAATTTAAAGGAACACTCCACCATTTTTTGAAATAGGGCTTATTCACATTCTTTCATACATTTAGATAGGTGGGCAAATGCATTTTTGTCTCAGTGCATGCATTGTTTTAGTTTGACAGGGTCGGCACTAGCTTAGCTTAGCACAATGAATGGAATCCTTTGTTGCCAGCTAGCATGTCCTGAGTAAAAGTGATAAAAAACCCCCCCAAAAAACGCGTAATTACTTCTTGTGGCCTGCGTATTCACAACGAGTACAAATAGCGATGCAGATTAACACTAGGTGATTTCCTAGGCAGATATTGACTTGGGACTATATTATGGGGAAGCACAGGCGAAGCACTGCTACTTAGGCGAAGCACTGCTACTTTGGCGCAGAGATATCACGCAACACATGAAATCCCACAACTTCCGTCAACATACCGGTGTGAATAGTAGCTGCCTGGCTATTGTCCCAACAGTACATGAATGGCGATGAACATGGCTGATTTTGTGTGAGCCAGAACCATACCTATATGTACAAGAGTTTACAGAAAATGAGTGGAAATAGAACGACAGGAGGAGGTTGCGATCGCTCAACAGCCTGTGTCACAGCTACCGAGGATTTCATGGCGCTGATCCATCCTGCAGTACTCGTTTTTTTTTTTTTTTTCGGTGTGATAAAGTGAACTGAAAAAAACGCCCCACGCCGAATAGACCAAATGGACAGCTGTCCACAGAGTAAGTGATTATTTTAAACATGACACATGTATAGTAAACTGCTTGTAGCCTTCTCCTCATAGTAGTTATACTAAAACTCCTGAGTCAAAAGAACCAGGCTAACTCGGTGAGAGAAATAGCTAACTCAGCCCTCAGTCATTTCATTTTACAGGTAACGATAACAGCGTTAGTTTGGTTGTTCATGCTAAACAGGTTGAATTCAACATGAGGTTATACTAGAGGAGGCTAACGTTATTTGAACCGTAGACTATATAAGTTACAGCTTCTCAGCATCTATCCGAATAAACCGAATAAAGACACAGATTAACATAAGGAAGAGTAATAAAAGACAACTTACATGTGCACTTTGTTCTGCCTGTGCTTTGAAAATAACGTTAAGATGGGATGGGACAGCCGTATGTTTCAGACGTAACTTTAGTACCGTCTTTCTGGGCCCATATTCCATTTTTTCAAAGTAACTTAGTCCTCCGATGCAAAATGCTCTTCGCAAACACGATACTGTTTGATTTTGTAGAGAGGCGTTGAAGTACAGAGCTGCTAGCCATTTATTTCTCAGTTCTCTTACGAGAGTCCTCTCGTACTGCATTTTTATCAAAACGCTACGGGAAAAGTCTCTTTTCACGAAATACTGAAGCAAAAAATTATCCTTAATTTTCATACATGTAAAGCGCGTTGCAGCAGTAGTCAGCTATGGCGAGACAGCTTGCCCGCTCATTGGCTGCTCTGCGGCAACTGCATAAGCCTATCGAGCGAGGCCTGAGGTGACGTAAGGCCAATGAGGGCGCTTCGCGCCCTCCTTGCCATTTCCCGCCGAGACGGGTGTGGCTAACCTCTATAAAAGGAGCTCGAAAAGGCTGATTCACTTGATTTTCATCTCTTCAGCGAAGCGCACACATCGCTGGATCACGAGGAAGCAAGCGTCGTCTGAGGCAAGCACTTCAGCGGGACGAGCCACTTGAAGCCGCTGGCCTACGCCGCCTTCTACAGCCGTACCTGCTGCGCTTTCCGACGCATATCCTTTCATTACCACTTTACTGTTCTTGTGTTGTGTGTGTGTGTTCGCCTTGCGACACTCACCCCCTAAAAGAGCTGCGTCTTTTTAAAGATGCCTTCATGCGGCTCGTGCCGAGCCCCACTCACCGAGGGAGACCGCCATGTCGTCTGCATCTCCTGTCTGGGTGAGGACCATGCAGCGCTCGCGCTCGCTGACGGCGGCTGCCCTCACTGCGAGCTTTTGCCGATGGTGACTCTGCGGACACGCCTGGCATTCTTCTCAGAGCCTGCATTCCCCGCCGCGCTGCCGCGCCGTAAGAAGCGCCACTCGCAGCGGGTCCCGGAACCCGCTCCAGCCCGACTAAGCTCGCCGGTTCACCCGCCTGCTTCACCGGCTTCTCCCGAATCACTTCCTGATGCTCAGCGCCCGCAGTCTGCCGCCGCTTCATCAGAGGAAGTCGGTTCCGAGGCCGCGTCGGGGGAAAAGGATTCCTGCTCTCTGCTAGCTTCAGGCAGCGAGGACTGGGCGAGCTCCGAGGATCTCGCGCCTGCTGCCCGCAAGCCCACTACGAGAGCCAACATCGAGAGAGAGCTCATGCGAGTACTCGCGCTGGCCGCGGCGAGCCTCGGCCTCGAGTGGTCTGCACCGGAGCTCCCCTCTCGCACCCGGCTGGATGGTAGCTTCCTCCCTGGTGAGCGCACTTCTCCGGATTCAAAGCCCGCTCCGCAACTTCTTCATGCAGCTCAGGAAGAAAAGAAGGCCTGGAATGCGCCCTTCTCTGCGAGAACGCGCTCGTCTGTGTCACCAGCATTTTCCTCCCTGGATAATGCGAAAGACCGAGGCTACCTTTCACTTCCGCCGGTGGAACAGGCGATAGCAACCCACCTTTGCCCGCCCTCTGCTGGACGGCGGACTAAACCGGTGTTGCCTTCAAAAGCCTGCCGCATGACGTCGACGCTGCTCGCGCAAATTTTCTCCGCCGCTGGGCAGGCCGCGTCAGCGCTACACACCATGGCTACACTGCAGATATTTCAGGGTGATCTCCGTAAGTTGGACGAGATGGGACCTGAGGCTATCTGCATCGCGGATTTGAGGAGTGCTTCAGATCTAACACTCCGCGCTACCAAGTCTGCTGCACAAGCCATGGGAAAGTGTATGGCTTCCGCCACTGTTGCTGAGAGGCATCTATGGCTGACGCTCACGGAGATGGCTGATTCCGAGCGCAACGCGTTTCTCGACGCCCCGCTGTCTTCCGCTGGCCTTTTCGGTTCTTCTCTCTCCGAGTTCGTGGAGAGATTTACTGAAGCCCAGAAAGCGTCTCAAGCCTTCAAGCACTTCCTCCCGAAGCGCTCCGGTTCTGCAGCGAGTCGTGAAAAACAGACTCCGCGGAGCTCTCAGCCTCAGCCCCCGCCTTCGGCCGCATCCTCACAGCAGCGACAGCAGCGCAGCTCCAGGCCCCGCTCTCGCTCTACCAGCCGACGCCCCGCTCCGCGCGGGCCGCGATCGAGGATTGTGGTGAAGCCGGAAGCCCCGAAGAAGTCCTAGCACACCTAGGAAAGCGCAGGTGTGTGAGTCCCGCTGCGGCCGGTCTCTCACCCAAGCGCGCCGCTGTTTCAGTCCCAAGACTTGCGACTGTTCCAGCGTTTTCTGCAAGACGCAAGCCCGTTCAGCCGCCCGCTTGCCTGCACACAAAAGCCGTTTTTACGGCTACCCAGATATATCCCGAAAAGAGCGTATTTTCTGGTGTCCCGGCCACGGCCGATGGTGCTATAAGTGTAGTGTCGATGCCCACTCCTCAGTGCCCATCTCTACACACAAGCACAGCCCTACACTTAGGGCTCGCGCACATAAAATCGACTCAGGTCGATTGCGCTTCCAACATAGTGAAAGTGCCCGCACAAACACTATGTCTCACAGACCACAGGCTCTCTGTAAAAACGAGACCTGTGCGCGCTCGCTCTGCTCAGTCAGACAGCGCGCCCAAAGCAGTGAATGTGCCCGCTTCCCGCCCACATTTACTCGCAGACATGAGTCCCACGGGACCCGCTCAGCCCTCCCTCACTCAGTCAAGCGCTGTAGTAAGGTCGAGGACAAGCGCTCTGCCCGCTGTAATAAGCGCGCCCCCGCCTCGAATGCCACAGGCATAATGCCTACGTTATTGCGCCCCGAAGCGCCTCTGCCGCACGGCGAACAGAGCGCGCTTCGCATCCAGCCCTTAGCCAGCCATGCAGAAGCATGGGCAGCGCTTCCAGGGGTTTCGGACTGGGTGCTAGGCATTATAAAGAGAGGCTTCTCGCTACAGTTTTGTCGACGCCCTCCCCGCTTCACAGCGCGTGTCCAAACTACGGTGGTTTCAGAAGTAGCACACCTACTTTGCGCCGAAATATCAAAACTGATAAGCAAAGGGGCGATAGAGCGTGTTCCCCGAGCTCAAAGCGAAGGGGGGCTATACAGCAGATACTTTCTAGTCCCCAAAAAGGACGGCGGTATCAGACCCATTCTGGATCTAAGACGGCTAAACAGAGTATTAGTGAAACGCAGTTTCAAAATGCTCACAACCAGCAAAATTCTTGCGCATGTTCGCCGAGAAGACTGGTTCATGTCGATAGATCTGAAGGACGCGTATTTTCAAATACAGATAGCGTCACATCACAGGCGATACTTGAGATTCGCCTTCGAGGGTCAGACATACCAGTATACAGTCCTGCCCTTCGGCTTGTCCCTGGCACCTCGTACATTTACGAAATGCATGGACGCAGCGCTCGCTCCTCTCAGACTCAGAGGCATGCGAGTGCTGAACTATTTGGACGACTGGTTGATCCTAGCTCAATCACGATCTCAGCTCGTGGAGCACAGAACCATTTTACTCGATCACCTCGAGAATCTTGGTATCACGGTCAATTGGGCGAAGAGTTCACTGAACCCCAGTCAAACGATTTCGTTTCTGGGTATCGTTCTGGACTCGCAGTCTATGACGGCGTGGCTGTTGCCACAGCGCATGCTGCACATTCAGCGCGCGGCGAAGTCTTTCCGCCGCGGCGCTTTCACCCCGCTCAGGAAGTTTCAAAGGATGCTGGGTCTCATGGCCTCAGCATCATCAGTTCTCCAGCTGGGCTTGCTCCGCATGCGCCCGCTGCAGTTCTGGTTGAAAGCGCGAGTACCGCGCGGAGCGTGGGTGTCCGGCCGGTTACGCCTCAAGGTCAATCAAACCTGTGTGACAGCCCTGATACCTTGGTTGGCGGACGGCTGGTACCAATCAGGTGTAAGCCTGGGGACTTCCTCGAGAGTGAGGATGGTGTTGACAGACGCATCCACCTCGGGATGGGGAGCGCTGCTCGAGGGCAGACCGTTCTTCGGCCTGTGGTCGGAACGAGAAAAGCTCCAACACATCAACTGCCTGGAAATGCTGGCAGTGCACAACGCGCTGACGCGTTTTTGTCCCCATATCAAGGACCAACACGTCGTAGTCCGTTCGGACAACACGGCCGTGGTGTCCTATATAAATCGCCAGGGCGGTCCGAAATCCACATCCCTGTACAGGCTGGCGAAACGCCTCCTAATATGGGCTCAGCACAATTTGCGCTCGCTGAAGGCAGTGCATGTGCCTGGGCTCCAGAATGTGGGCCCAGACAGACTGTCCAGGAACAACATTCCCCTGGGCGAATGGTCTCTACACCCACAAACAGTCCGGCTGTTGTGGGAGAGATTCGGCAGAGCGGAGGTGGACCTATTCGCGTCCCGGGAAAACGCTCATTGCCCCGTGTTCTTTTCCAAGAACGACAGCGCGCTGCCCGCTATACGCTTTCCCCCCCGTCTCCCTCCTGCCACAGGTGTTAGAGCGGGTCAGGGAAACAGAATGCCCAGTGCTGCTTGTAGCACCGTTCTGGAGGAACCAAGCATGGTTTCCAGTCCTGATGCAGCTAGCAGACTTCGCTCCATGGCCAGTGCCATTGAGGAGAGATCTCCTCTCGCAGGCCGGGGGCTCGATTTGGCACCCACACCCGGAGCTGTGGTCCCTTCATGCGTGGGCGCTCAACGGATATCCGTTGACCTCGCAGAGGGTGTGATAAATACCATCACTCAGGCCAGAGCGCCGTCGACTCGGCGGCTTTATGCCTCAAAGTGGTCGGTTTTCTCCGGCTGGTGTACAGCTCGGAGCCTATCACCTCTCGATTGTGAGGTGACGGAGGTTCTCTCCTTCCTACAGGAGCTGTTGGATAAGGGCAGATCCCCTTCCACGCTCAAAGTTTACGTGGCGGCTATTACAGCGTTCTCCGGAACAACGCTGGGTCAGTCACTAGGAAGGAACGATTTAGTCATCCGCTTCCTCAGGGGAGCTAGGAGGCTGAATCCACCCAGACCTCCTTCAGTTCCTATGTGGGACCTTTCTACAGTCTTGGCGGCCATGAAAGGTGCCCCTTTCGAGCCTATCCAATTTATTAGCCTCAAACATTTGTCTTTCAAAACAGTGTTTTTGATGGCTCTCGCTTCGGTGAAGCGCATAGGCGACCTGCACGCGCTCTCCGTGAGCCCAGCGTGCTTAGAGTTTGGACCTAATGACTCTAAAGTCATACTCAAACCTAAGCATGGCTATGTGCCAAAGTCCCTCAACACGCCGTTTCGGGCTCAGGTTATCTCCCTGTCTGCCCTGCCGGGGTCAAGTGAGGAAGGGGACTCAAGTTTTCTTTGCCCTGTTAGGGCTTTAAGAGCTTACGTGTCCCGCTCCGCTGTCTTCAGACAGACTGAGCAGCTCTTTGTCTCGTTCAGTGGACGTTCCAAGGGAATGGCTGTTTCGAAACAGAGCTTATCCAGATGGATAGTTGACGCCATAGCGCTGGCTTATAATGTCAAGGGCATTCAGTGCCCTTTGGGAGTCAGAGCGCACTCCACGAGGGGCGTTGCCTCCTCGTGGGCTTGGTCCAGCGGGATTTCCTTACAGGATATATGTACGGCGGCAGGCTGGGCCTCGCCGTCTACATTTATCAGGTTTTACAACCTAGAAGTTCCCGCCTTGCAGGCTAAGCTACTATCGGTGCAGTCGATTCAGCTGTCTAACTAGAACACTGAAATCGCATGCGCAACGCGCTACCGACTGTCTTATGGGCAGAATTGTGTAAGACCCACATTTCCCACATTCAGTTCAGGTTCCCCACCCTGTCTATGTGATGTCATATTCGCGTCTGCTGGCGCGACCATATAAGGACGGAGGGAATCCCCTCTTGTCTCTAGACTCTCTCTGTGAGGTCACGTTTACGTCTGCGGACGTTACAGTTTAGGGAATTAAGGTCCCCCATCCCTTATTCCTGGATTCTTTGTGAGTCTATCTGGTGATTATGCACTGTACATCTGGCTTAGCTTCCAGTGATCGGTGTTTTTATCCCAGCATGCACGGCGTTTTACAAGGGGTTCCCGTAGCGTTTTGATAAAAACGCAGTACGAGAGGACTCTCGTAAGAGAACGTACTCGGTTACTAACGTAACCTCGGTTCTCTCTAGAAGAGGGAACGAGTACTGCGTTCTCTGCCGTGCGTACGGTTCACTCTGGTTCGCTTCGGCGATGAAAATCAAGTGAATCAGCCTTTTCGAGCTCCTTTTATAGAGGTTAGCCACACCCGTCTCGGCGGGAAATGGCAAGGAGGGCGCGAAGCGTCACCTCAGGCCTCGCTCGATAGGCTTATGCAGTTGCCGCAGAGCAGCCAATGAGCGGGCAAGCTGTCTCGCCATAGCTGACTACTGCTGCAACGCGCTTTACATGTATGAAAATTAAGGATAATTTTTTGCTTCAGTATTTCGTGAAAAGAGACTTTTCCCGTAACGTTTTGATAAAAACGCAGTACTCGTTCCCTCTTCTAGAGAGAACCGAGGTTACGTTAGTAACTGAGTACGTTCCACATTCGATGGAATTCTGTGAAACATTACATTCGTGTATGTCCTTTGCTTGTTCTCACAACCTTTTGCTACACAGGTAATTACCATGTTTGCTGTAACTGTAGCTGTAACTTCAAAAAAAAAAAAACAATCCAAAAGCGAAGACACTCGGTGCAGGTCACGCGTGTTGTTCTTCTTCTTCTGTGTTTTGACTTGTTGCAATGCACACTGGTTTGTTGACGGAAGTCGTGGAATTTCATGTGTTGCGTGATATCTCTGCGCCCAAGTAGCAGTGCTTCGCCTGTGCTTCCCCATAATATAGTCCCAAGTCAATATCTGCCTAAGAAATCACCTAGTGTTAATCTGCATCACTATTTGTACTCGTTGTGAATACGCAGGCCACAAGAAGTAATTACGTGTTTTTTTTTGGGGGGGGGGGGGGTTTATCACTTTTACTCAGGACATGCTAGCTGGCAACAAAGGATTCCATTCATTGTGCTAAGCTAAGCTAGCGCCGACCCTGTCAAACTAAAACAATGCATGCACTGAGACAAAAATGCATTTGCCCACCTATCTAAATGTATGAAAGAATGTGAATAAGCCCTATTTCAAAAAACGGTGGAGTGTTCCTTTAAGGTAACAGAGATTGTTTTGGCTTTATAGCGGTTCTTTAATAAAGTTATTTTCCAGCTAAAGTTAGTTTTGATTGATTTGCTTCCGTTGCAACGATCATTTGTTATTAAATTAGGGGTCGCTAAGACGACACCATTCTCTCTACACAGACTTTAAACACGAACCTGTGAGAAACGCTGATGGCGTTCACATGCGCATTTAGAATTGGTTCTATAGTTATGTGCGTTTGAATATATGTGCGCAGGTTTGGAAGTCCCTACAAGCCAAGCGTAAACAAAGTACTTGTCTTTCCTTATACATTTTGATAAAGAATTTTATTTTATTTTGTCACTTCGGGGTAGGAACGCGAAATGAATTTTCCCGACAACGCCTTATCTGTAGAGTGGTAACGGGATCCTCCATAGGGAGAGACTAGTTAGCACTTAAGCACTGCGTTGTCATCGGGTCCAGGCGAAGGTCCTTCGTCAGATCTGGATACGGCCTGGATCCGGCAGGCTGCGGGAAAACCTCGGGATAAACACAGACACTAAAATTAGCGTAGATGCCATTCTTCTCATGATGTAACAAGTACATCAGGATTTATGGGAAGTGTTCCCGGTTCCGGCTGACCTAATCTATGCAGCCTAACATTGAATTATAGAAGTCTATAATGTATTATATGAATGCTAGGTCAAATAGATGTGTCTTTAATCTGGCTTTGAACTGACAGAGTGTGTCTGCTTCCCGAACAATGTTAGGAACACTGTTCCAAAGTTTTGGTGCTAAATAGGAAAAGGATCTACTGCCAGCGATTTTGATATTCTAGGTATTATTAACTGGCCGGAATTTTGAGATCGCAATAGACGTGAAGGACTATAATGCGTTAAGAGCTCGCTCAAGTACTGTGGAGTTAAACCATTTAGTGCTTTGTAAGTAATCAGCAATATTTTAAAATGTATGCAATGTTTAATAGGGAGCCAATGTAGTGTTGACAGAACCGGGCTAATATGGTCATACTTCCTGGTTCTGGTAAGAACTCGAGCTGCTGCGTTTTGAACTAGCTGTAGTTTGTTTATTAAGCGTGCAGGGCAACCACCCAGTAGAGCATTACAATAATCTAGCCTTGAGGTCATGAATTAATTAATTGTTAATTTAATAATTGTTCCGCATTTGTCAATGAGAGCATATGTTGTAATTTAGATATATTTTTAAGATGGAAAAATGCAGTTTTACAGATACTAGACACGTGACTTTCAAATGAAAGATTGGTATCAAAGAGCACACCCAGGTTCCTAACCGACGACGAAGCAGAGGGGGACAGTAACAAAGTACATTTACTTGAGTACTGTACTTAAGTACACTTTTTGAGTATCTGTACTGTACTTGAGTATTATCTTTTCTGGAAACTTTTTACTTTAACTTCACTACATTTGAAAGACAAATATCATACTTTTTACTGTCAAGGTCCTTGAGTAGAAAGTAGTAACGTCAGTCAGGGGATGATTTTGGTTTGGAAATGAAAGTCGGGTTGATGTCAAAACCCGACATCAGATTTACGTCAGAACCCGACGTCGGACAGACGTTGGATTTTGGTTGGAAATGAAAGTCGGGTTGACGTCAAAGCCAAAAAATTAAGCCAAGGGCACTATTTGAGGGAACAGCCATTTGGGTGTCCAAAACCATTGTAGACGTTATTGAGTGCACTTATTCAATCTCATATTCAATCCCACTACTGGAACTGTGTTCTAGAAATAAATGTGATATTGATATGAGGATAGGCAGGCATAGATTCAGAGGCATAAGGTACTGTAAGTATTACATTCAACAATGCAACAATAATAAAACAATGCATTGACATTTACTTTTTATTTTTGATACTTAAGTACTTTTAAAAATGAGTACTTCTGTACTTTTACTTAAGTAAGAATCGGTCTTTACAACTTTTACTTGTAACGGAGTAATATTTGACCAGTAGTATCTGTACTTTCACTCAAGTAAGGAAGTTGTGTACTTTGTCCACCTCTGCGACGAAGACTTAACAGAGAAGCCATCAAGTGTTAGACAGTATTCTAGGTTATTACGTGAGGAAGTTTTTTGTCCAATAATTAGAAACTCTGTTTTTTCAGAATTTAGAAGTAGGAAATTACGAGTCATCCAATTTTTTATATTAGCTATGCATTCCGTTAATTTTGTGAATTGATAAGTTTCGCTAGGTTTTGAAGAAATATACAGCTGAGTATCGTCAGCATAACAGTGGAAGCTAATTCCATGTTTCCTAATGATGTCTCCTAATGGTAGCATGTACAGAGTGAACAGCAGCGGTCCTAGTACTGAGCCTTGAGGTACGCCTTACTGAACTTGTGATCGATGAGACATCTCTTCATTTACTGCTACAAACTGATAACGGTCAGATAAGTATGATTTAAACCATGCTAGTGCAATTCCACTAATGCCAACATAATGTTCGAGTCTATTTAAAAGAACGTTGTGGTCAATGGTGTCAAATGCAGCACTAAGATCGAGTAACACTAATAGAGAGATACAACCACGATCGGATGATAAGAGCAAATCATTTGTGACTCTAACGAGAGCCGTCTCGGTACTATGGTACGGTCTAAATCCGGACTGGAAATCCTCGCAGATGTCATTTCTTTCAAGAAAGGAACACAGTTGTGAGGATACTGCCTTTTCTAATATCTTTGACAGAAAAGGTAGATTCGAGATCGGCCTGTAATTGACTAATTCTGTAGGATCAAGTTGCGTTTTTTTAACAAGCGGTTTAATCATAGCCAGCTTAAAGTTTTTTGGTTTGTATCCTAGAGACAAAGACGAATTAATGATATTAAGAAGAGGATCTATGACCTCTGGAAGCATCTCTTTCAGTAGCTTAGTCGGTATAGGGTCTAACATACATGTTGTAGATTTAGATGATTTTATGAGTTTAGTAAATTCTTCCTCTCCTATAGCAATGAATGAATCAAATTTTTCCTCAGGGAGACTACAATGCAGTGCCTAATGCGATACTGTAGTAGACGGTTGCATAGTTATAATTTTGTCCCTGTTATTATTAATCTTATAAGTGAAGAAGTTCATAAAATCATTACTGCTGTGTTGCTTGGAAACTTCGGTGCTTGAAGCTTTATTTTTCATTAGTTTATCCACCGTTTCAAATAAATACCTAGGATTATGTTTATTTTCTTCTAATAGGGTTGGAAAATAAGCAGATCTAGCAGATTTTAAAGCCTCTCTGTAAGTAATAGAGCTCTCCTTCCATGAAATGTGAAATACCTCTAGTTTTGTTTTCTTCCAGTTGCGCTCCATTTTTCTGGCTGTTCTCTTAAGGGCCTGAGTGTGCTCGTTGTACCACGGCGTTGGACAATTTTCTTTAATCTTCTTTAAGCGCAACGGAGCAACTGTGTCTAAAGTGCTGGAAAAGAGAGAGTTAAAAGTTTCTGTTGCAATATCAAGTTCTTCTAAGCTATCTGGGATGCTGAGATGATGAAACTGATCAGGAAGATTATTAATAAAGCAATGTTTAGTGGCAGAAGTGATAGTTCTAACATATTTGTAACACGGAGTTGTCTTTGCAGCCTTGGCTAAATGTAATTTACACGAGACTAGGTAATGATCTGAGATGTCATCGCTCTGCTGCAGAATTTCAACGGCATCAACATCTATTCCGTGTGATAATATTAGATCTAGAGTATGATTACGACGATGAGTAGGTCCTGACACGTGTTGTCTAACTCCAATTGAGTTTACAATGTCTTTAAATGCCAATCCCAATGCATCTTTTTCATTATCGATGTGTATATTAAAATCACCAACAATTAGTACTTTATCTACAGTCAATATTAATTCTGATAGAAAGTCCGCAAATTCTTTGATAAAGTCTGTTTGGTGCCCTGGTGGCCTGTATACAGTAGCCAGCATAAATCTCAAGCGTGATTTATTGTTTACACTATATATTTTTACAGTAAGCACCAATGCTTCAAAATAATTATATTTAAAACTTGTTTTCTTAGTGGTTTTGAAAATATTACTATAAATTACAGCAACACCACCCCCTTTGCGTTTCAGACGAGGCTCATGTTTATAACAGTAATCTTGCGGGGTGGACTCATTTAAAGTAATGTAATCGTTTGGTTTTAGCCAGGTTTCTGTCAAACGCAGCACATCTAGGTTATTATCTGAAACCATATCATTAACAACGAGTGATTTTGAAGTAAGCGATCGAATATTCAGCAACCCAAGCTTTAGCATTTGCTCATCTGTATTATAGCTGTTTTTTTATAGCTAAATTTTTAACCTTAGATGGGTTTAAACGTTTTTTGGAATTCCAAGTTCAGGGAACAGACACATTCTCTATATGATGATAGCTAGGTGAAAGAGGCTCTATGTGATGGGATTTATCTGACCTTGGTGACGCGAGGCCGCTAGCCCATACACAAAAGAAATATATTTTCAGGATATATTTTGGAATATATGCAAATATTTGAAATTGGCCCAATAAATATATTTCATACTTATATTTCATATATTTTTGTTATATTTCAGAATATATTTCAATGTATTTTTTTCTGTATGGGTCCCCAAAAGTGTCAAAAATATATGTGGCATATATTCCAAATACATTGAAATATATTCTGAAATATAACAAAAATATATGAAATATAAGTATGAAATATATTTATTGGGCCAATTTCAAATATTTGCATATATTCCAAAATATATCCTGAAAATATATTTCAAATATAATTCTTTTGTGTATGGGTGGTGTCCAAAAAACACGGGAGGAGAGTAGCAACAAGAGAGGATTTTTCTAATGCAACCCCACCCGTCAGTAACCTCTTCCCTACTGACGGGCTTTGGCTTTTACCGGACGCTGTACCACAGTACAAACACAGTCCCTGGGTCCTGTGTCTCTCTTTTGCCTCCCGGGAAAGACGAGTTCTGCCTACCTGCATGGACTCAGTATCGAACATGTGACTGACCGCTGAGAGAGCCGCTTAACCGGATAACAGTGTAACTAAAAAGGCTCAGCATTGCGACCCAGGTGGGCTACAGGTGGAACAACAGGTAGGTTGAGCGCAGAGGGATGGTGGGCAGACTTGGTTTTAAACTTCTGAAGTTGGGCAGTTAGGTCCGAAACCTGTGCTACAAGGGCTTGGACTACATGACCAGTAGTAGAGTTCTCAACGGGCCTGAAAATTACAACCCGACCCAAACCGGCCCGTGGCTTTTAAAGCCCGGACCCGATGTAACCCGACACATAACCATGAATTATATGCCCGAACCCGGCCCGCAGCGGATTTTTTTTTTCTCACACACGTATTATCATGACCAGCAGATGGGAATTCAAATCAACCTTTAATGTTCACGCCTTTTAACAATACAAACAATACAAACAACTGAAACAATAAACTTTAAATATATAAATAGGCTGTAGTAGCGACGGTGAATTCACCTGCGGCAAGTTTACTTCTCACCAACTCCATCTTCTTCTCCAGGCTATAAAGCTCTAAAGGCGTGCACGCAGCGGCGTCAGGTCTGCCCCCGCCCCTCTCCATGAAGCACGTTACAAGCAGCAGCCCGACTTTCTTTACGGTGACCAGCAGCGATGATTAATAAATGTTTTTTTTTACTGAGCGGAAAAGATTAAGCCCGAGGTTCGACCCGACCCGAGTCATTTGATTATATTTTCGAACCGAACCCGGCCCGAACCCGCGGGTCCCGTCGGGTTTGTCGGGCCGACCCGACCCATTGAGAACTCTAACCAGTAGCCATAATCTGGACACAGGAACAGAGAACTAGAGATACACTGGTGTGGACAACGACAGGACATTAGCGAACAACGATCTGACAACAAACACAGCATAACGTGAGGCAGATATAGGAGCGTTAATGCACAGCAGGTGCAGCCGCTCTGATTAACTCATCAGCACCAATCAGAGGTTGCTAGGCAACGTTAACAAGCAATCACACCAGCGACAGCAACAGACAGACACGCAGAGATGAACACAGGCCCATAAACCGTAACAGTTATGTGCTTACGAATCTAGTGTTTTAAATGGCTGATCTTGTTATCTTGCTAATAAATATTGCTTTCACTATACTTTGGATATTAATATCTGCAGCCCTCTGAAATGTAGGTAAGGGATAATGTACATCCAGCCGGTTGTTCTCTCAAAATAAACCCTGACAGGGGGATGAGGACTGAAGGGATCTTCCATCAGCCTGAAGGGGATTATTTTGAGAGAACAACTGGCTGGATGTACATTATCTCGCTTATTACACGGCTTCTTGCCACATAAGTAAATAATTAAACACAAAATATTGATCTGAGTTGAACATTTTTTATTAGGTCTTTAAACGCAAAGCTTCCGAGGAGAAAGCAGTTGCAGCATGGCAAGTTCAAACTAGAAGGACATTTAAAGTCCCTGTAAAGTCCAAATTAAGTATGTGTTCTGAGTTTGTCTCACCACAGTAAAATGTGTTATTAGCCACCCAGCCAAATTTGAATGATAAAAAAGCCGCCAAGTAAATAAAATAAGCTATCAAAATCTTGAAAAAATGAGCAAATTAATACTGCTCTCAAACTCTGGGGGCGTGTCCACTGGCTGTGATGAAACCATGCCCACTCGCGGGAAGATGAAGGCCGAGGCGGGAGATAGTTTTGGCCCCATTCACCAGTAACAGCGGATTATAAGTGAATCCCAGTTGTCTCCGACGGAAGTTTATAAAACTATCCTGTGTAAAACGATCACTACATAGTGAAGCGGGTGTTGGTGGTGATCCTCAGCTCTCCATCGAGGTGGCTCTTCACAAAATCAATCCACCTCTTCTTGATATGATAGTTTTTCGGAAATTTAAATAAGGACACCGATCTGTTTTGTAAGTGATCGCATCCAGGTAATACGCATTTCTGTGACGAAGGCATAGCTAGCAAGCAAACTGTAGGCTGTAGTAACTAATAGTACTGTGTAGCATATATGGGCTATGAATCATTTGTTCGTTTGTCCTGAATTAACAAATTCGTACTCTCTGTGTTTTCTAAGCACATTCCTTCCCAAAACGTTCTTTGCTAAGCTTACTAAAGCTTGTAACCTCCTGAGTCCCAAATACAAATCATACGCCGGCTCCAGAGAGACTGGAGCAAATGGACTTTTATGACACTAATCGCACCTCAGAGACACTCCAGAACCTGAAACTAACATTCCTCTCTGCACCAAAGAGATAACGAAACTTTCTCCTGCTACGTGACATCACACCCCTACACACACACAAACATCCCTTTGTGTTTGAATTAGGATAGAATATCCTTTAATATATGTACAATTACATTATGCATGTGTGATTAGTTTTGCTTTATAATAGAGGTGTGGTTTTGCTAGGGTATAGTTTTGAATTCTAAATGGTCCCTGAAAGAAGGTTCCTCAATAGTGTCTTGTAACCCGACCTCGACCTGGTCATAAACTTTATGACTCCAAAGCTGCAGCTCATCCAGTTCCTCTGCAAGCCAACGTTCCAACACATTAACACACACACACACACACACACACCATTCATGGAACTTTTCAGAGAAAAGTACCTCTAAAATGTTTGATATGTATTCCTTTGTTTCTCAGGTGTCTTCACATGCCATAATGAAAATACTTACAATTTTATTGTGTGTTAATCAAACTTTAATTGTGTGTAATTCTGCATATCTCATGTAACGTTGTATTACTATAATCTTCAGGTGACGTTTTTGATATCTCTGTATTTCTCCCAATCTAACGGAGTCGAATTCCGATAGCAGAATGCAGTAATGTACATTGTTTTACACATTTCATATTTCTGGAGCCGAAAGGCTTAAGTCAAACACCACTGGAATTCGAGCCTGGAGGCTGTTCCAAACAAACAAAGGAATCTTCCCGCTCTAAAAATCTCGACAGATGATTTGCCCTTCCCGTAAAAAGGGGCGGGGACGGGATTCCCTCAAAAGACGGAACTCGCTTGTTTCTCGCTCTCTCCCCTTCGGAAACTCTCTTCACTTCGACAAACTTTGGAAACCCAAGTCTGGACCGGCTTCGGCCTGCTTCTCATCTTCTTTCTTTTCTTTTAGTCTTTGTTTTTCCTATTCTCCTTTGTTCATTTCCACCCATGAGGGAAAATGAACTTAGTCTGAATTACTTCTTTGGCAACTTCACGTTCGTGAACCTTTGAAACTTCGCTTGAGTCTGCTCGCACCGGAAGACACGAAAGACCGCACAGATCCAAAAGGACGACCCATGCACGCTCCTCTTTCACAAATACAAAGAGAACCATACGCAAGTATTGATTGGATTGATTGATGTGATTTCTTGTTGTCTCTCTCAAGGTTACATTGCCTGTGATTTTGCCATGCTGAGATCATCTTGGTGATCTCTCTCATCCTGACCTTTAGTTTCACTTTCTCCCTTTCATCCTCTCCCTCTCTCATCTGTTATCCGTTTAGTCTTGTATTGTTTAACTGTATGTTATGTACATAGACATATAATCCGTGTATATTGTGTAGTCCGTATATAATGTAGTTTTGCATTTATTAAAACCATTATATCCATGACTGTTTCTGTTTAAATGCTCGTAATTACAAAGTCAATGAGATGTTTCGATCTTAAGCTACATGCTTTATCTTGTTATGATTTCAGTAACCTAATTTTATAAACACAGAGAGTTGGTTTTTTTTAAGGCCAGAAAAAAATACTCTTTCTTGCGTTTGTAAGAAGGATAATTTTTCTTTGAGAGTTGATAAGTTAATCTTATGTTTAATGTTTGCTGGACAAACAGATTGTTTGATAACTAAATTAATTTCATTAAAAGTTATCCCATAGCTTCGATTTGAAATAAGACTATTGATGTAGTAATGACGAACCATAACCCGTTATGGTAATCATTCATATATCGATCTAGTTTCAGCTTCGATAAATTAATGTAACTGTAATATGCAAAATATTAATCATATTCATGATTCTTCTTTTTCTTTCGGCTGCTCCCATTAGGGGTCGCCACAGCGGATCATCCGTCTCCATACCACCCTGTCCTCTACATCTGCCTCTTTTACCCCAACTATCTGCATGTCTTCCCTCACCACATCCATGAACCTCCTCCTTGGTCTTCCTCTTTTCCTCCTTCCTGGTGGCTCCATCCTCAGCATTCTCCTACCAATATAATTCATGTCCATCCTCTGCACATGTCCAAACCATCTCAATATCGCCTCCCTCACCTTGTCACCAAAACGTCCAACATGCGCTGTCCCTCTAATGAACTCATTTCTAATCTTGTCCATCCTCGTCACTCCCAACGAAAACCTTAACATCTTCAGCTCTGCTACCTCCAGCTCTCCAGCCTCCTGCCTTTTACTCAATGCCACTGTCTCTAATCCATACAACATCGCAGGTCTCACCACAGTCCTATAAACTTTTCCTTTCATTCTTGCAGATACTCTACTATCACAAATCACTCCTGTCACTCTTCTCCACCCACTCCACCCTGCCTGCACTCTTTTCTTCACTTCCCTAACACACTCTCCATTACTTTGCACTGTTGACCCCAGGTACCTGAACTCCTCCACCTTCTTCACCTCTTCTCCCTGTAACCGCACCACTCCACTGCCCTCCCTCTCATTTACGCACATGTACTCTGTCTTACTCCTACTGACTTTCATTCCCCTTCTCTCCAGCACGTACCTCCACCTCTCCAGGCTCTTCTCAACCTGCTCACTACTCTCAACACAAATCACAATATCATCCGCAAACATCATAGTCCAGGGAGACTCCTGTCTGACCTCGTCCGTCAACCTGTCCATCACCACTGCAAACAGGAAAGGGCTCAGGACCGATCCTTGATGCAGTCCAACCTTCACCTTGAACCAGTCTGTCGTTCTTACTGCACACTTCACTGCAGTCACACTGTCCTCATACATGTCCTACACCACCCTCACATACTTCTCTGACACATCTGACTTCCTCATACAATACCACAACTCCTCTCTTGGCACTCTGTCGTACGCTTTCTCTGAATCCACAAATACACAATGCAGCTCCTTCTGTTCTTCTCTATACTTCTCCATCAACGTTCTCAAAGCAAATAAGGCATCTGTGGTGCTCTTCCTCGGCATGAAACCATACTGTTGCTCACAGATGGTCACCTCTTCTCTCAGCCTGGCTTCCACTACTCTCTCCCATAACTTCATGGTGTGACTGATCAACTTAATTCCCCTGTAGTTACGGCAGTTCTGCACATCTCCCTTATGCTTGAAGATCGGTACCAGCACACTCCTTCTCCATTCCTCAGGCATCCTCTCACCTTCCAAAATCTTGTTAAACAATCTGGTTAAAAACTCCACTGCCATCTCTCCTAAACATCTCCATGCTTCTACCGGTATGTCATCTGGTCCAACCGACTTTCCACTCTTCATCCTCTTAATCGCTGCTCTCACCTCCTCCTTACTAATCCTATCCACTTCCTGCTTTACTAACACCACATCATCCAACCTTCTCTCTCTCTCATTTTCCTCATTCATCAGCTGCTCAAAATACTCCCTCCATCTTCTCAACAAACTCTCCTCACTAGTCAACACATTTCCATCTCCATCCTTTATTGCTCTAACTTGCAACACATCCTTCCCAGCTCGATCTCTCTGCCTGGCCAATCGGTACAAATCCTTTTCTCCTTCCTTAGTGTTCAACCTCTCATACAGCTCCTCGTATGCCTTTTCCTTGGCTTTCGCCACATCCCTCTTTACCTGTTGCCGCATCTCCTTGTACTCCTGCCTACTTTTCTCATCACCCTGTCGATCCCACTTCTGTTTTGCTAACCTCTTTCCCCTTATGCTCCCCTGCACTTCCTCATTCCACCACCACGTCTCCTTGTCTTCCTTTCTATTTCCAGATGTCACACCAAGTACCTTTCTAGCTGCCTCCCTCGTCACTCCTGCGGTAGTTTCCCAATCATCCAGCACCTCTTCACCACCACCGAGCCTCTGTCTGACCTCTTCCCTGAACCTCACACTACAGTCTTCCTCCTTCAGTTTCCACCATCTTATTCTTCTTTCAGTCCTTACTCTCCTCCTCTTCTTCTTCGCCTCCAAAACCATCCTACAGACCACCATCCGATGCTGTCTAGCTACACTGTCCCCTGCCAACACCTTACAGTCTCCAATCTCCTTCAGGTTGCATCTCCTACATAGAACATAGTCCACCTGTGTGCACCTTCTTCCACTCTTATAGGTCACCCTATGATCCTCCTTCTTTTTAAAATACGTATTCACCACTGCCATTTCCATCCTTTTAGCAAAATCTACCACCATCTGCCCTTCCACATTTCTCTCCTTTAGGCCGAAATTCTTATTCGTGACCTGCATATTTGATTTGGCACATGTTTTACGCTGGATGCCCTTCCTAACGCAACCCTCCCCATTTATCCGGGCTTGGGACCGGCACTAAGAGTGCACTGGCTTGTGCCTCCCTAATGGCTGGGTTAATCATATTCATGATTAATTATTAAAATTCCCTATAGATCATTTGAGCTATTTGTTAATGTACAACCCAGTGCGGTTACAACTGACAGTAACTCGCGATTGAATTGAGTTGATTGAACTGATGCGAATGTGCTCTAATAAATTTTGTTAGGGGAGGGGCCAGCCTCAGTGGCTCCAGTGCATCATCAACAGTATGGCGGGGCCAGGAGCTCAGTGGCTCCAGTGCGTCATCGAGCCACCGTTTTAGCCCCGCCCAAAAATCCTGAACACAGCAATAGTGAAAAACTGTTTAACGGTCTAACTCCACAATTCAGTACTTCACAGTTCAGTCTTTGTAATGTGTTTTAGCAATAAATTTCTAACATTTATAATGTGTTTAGAATTTGTTTTTAGAATTGAGAATTTGTTTTTAGAATTGAAGTAGAAAAGTCCCTTTACAGGGACTTTAAGATATGTGGTTTACAGTCATACAGCTTATATTACACAGCATTTCACCACATAAATAATTATGGAGATAAGATATATTGATTTCAGATTAAACTGTTTTAAAAATCTTACCTGTTTGTATCTTATAATACAACAGTGTACAAAACAATAGTCACAAAATGGCAGCAGCTGCATTTGTATGAAACAAGAGAGAGCGAATGCACAATACTGGATGGCATAATTAAATAACTGTACACAAAATATTGATTCAACTGAGTTTTAATAATTTATTAGCTCACCAAATGCAAAACTTCCACGAAGAAAAAACGTTCCTAGCAATGTATAGCACTGCTGACTTCAGTAACCCGAATGAGCCTTCGTTATCTGTTTTGAGCGTCATTATCTGAGAATAACATACCGCTGGATGGCGCGATTGACCAATCAGAATCAAGTATTCCACAGAGCCGTGTAATAATCAAATTTAATTGTGCCTAGAGATTCCCACCCCTACATAGGACTGCAATCAGCCAATAATACTGGCATGATTTTACATATGCTTCAGGCACTGGGTTCTGTGGATGCATCGCCATAGTCTCAGCAACTGACGCAGCGTCTTGTTTCCTTCTCAGGGAACCCGGGTTACATATGTAACCCTAATACATTTTGCAAGTTATAAAGTCCGAATTGCAAGTTAAAAATTGTGAGATATAAACTCGCAATTGTGAGAAATGAAGTCAGAATTGTGAGAGAGAATCAGGTAAGAAAAAATATGATATAAAGATAATTATGCCTTAAAAAATAGTATTATTTTTTTATATTTTCATTTAGAAATGAAATATATATGATATATTATATATTATGTATGATTATATTTTCGTTTATATTTTCATTTAGCGCTTGGCAAATGTTAATTTTCTATACATTTATTGTGTTTTGTACATTGACAGTGATATTAAGAACAGCTTTTGACAGATTCATCGTACATATAAACACTTTCAGCTCATTCCACTGTGGTTCTGACAGGTTGGTTTAGTTGGTTAACTTAACAGATCAGTCACCTTTATCTCTATAGTGCTTTATATAGTAGGCCTAGATTGTTTCAAAGCAGCTTCACTGTGATAAACTGGAAAATAACAGAATCGATGCCAACTTAATCAAAAATAAGGTAAAATATTGTTCTATGTCGTGGGGTCTGAAAAATAAATATAGCTGCGAGCAGCAATTACGGGCCTACTAGTTACCTAAAGGCACCGGGGTGGCGGTGCCGCCGGCTTTGGCCCTTCATCGCTGCTCGCAGCTATATTTATTTTTATATACAGTGAGGAAAATAAGTATTTGAACACCCTGCTATTTTGCAAGTTCTCCCACTTGGAAATCATGGAGGGGTCTGAAATTGTCATCGTAGGTGCATGTCCACTGTGAGAGACATAATCTAAAAAAAAAAATCCAGAAATCACAATATATGATTTTTTAACTTGCAAAATAGCAGGGTGTTCAAATACTTATTTTCCTCACTGTATATATATATATATATATATATATATATATATATATATATATATATATATATATATATATAAAAGACAGAAAATATTACTTGACTTACCTTATTCTGATTTTATGATACACTCAAAATATTCCACAACAAATCCTTTAAGTTTAATGTAAAAATAAAAACGAAAGTAAGCAGTGTTGGGTTCATGTAACCCTCTCATTTCAATCAAAATGTTTCAACATTTGCAATGTATTTGGATGCTAAACTATTCTTTATTATAGGCTTTGTACTTCACTCGTGTTCCAATATCGCCGAAAAAAATCATCCTCCACATTCCTCCGCAAAAATGTACTTGGAAACATCATAGTGGAGCATTGCTTACTGTGAATGGTATGAATTGTACTACTGACTATTTAAACAGAGCAGTGTAATTTTTATATGTTAGGTTGACTATTTTATTATTATATTTTATTAAGGCTATAATGAACAGGCTGCGTTTAGCATCTTTAATGTATTTTCATCATGTTGAAAAAGTTTGGTGGGAATAAAATAAACCACTTAAGAGGAGTGGGTAAAAATTCAGAGGCTGATTTTGCAAAGAAATCCACATTCAAACCAAAATATCTGACTTCCTGTTGCTCGGAGCTAATGACTGTAAATTAGAAAATTGTCCGGTTCGATGAGACCAATATGCGTACTGATTTTTGTGACTGTACATAAAATTAACTTTTATGTACAGGCACTTTTGTCAAATGCATTTAGAAAGTGACACACTTCCTGCTGCCAGTTGGTGGGGCTATAACTTTGACTAACAATAATTACATACAAGTGATCGGCCTCTTACCACAAACACACTGCTGAAGTTTCATCAATATCAGTTAATGTATGCAGAAGTTATAACACTTCGTTTTTTATCTTTTCTCGCCATAAATTTGTCCTCGCCACGGCCAAACTGTTCGAGATATCAAAAATCTGTCCGCAATTTAGCATCCTCAATGTCTTTACTTCATGCTGACCGAGTTTGGTGGCAATTGAAAGAATTGCCTAGGAGGATTATTTCAAATTCCAGAGCAAGCGTTCTCCAAACAACCCATAATAGCCGACTTCCTGTTGGGCTGGCGTAAAACTTGACCAAGGGAAAGTTGTTCGGCCCAATGAGATCTATACGTGTACTGAGTTTCATATTAATTCATGCAAGCGTGTTTGATCTATGGACCAAGTTTTCAGACCCCGTTCAAGGGTGAAAAATCCCCCCCCACCCCTCACACACACAGAGACAGAGAGAGAGAAAATTCTTCAGAAAAATCCACATTCAAACCAAAATATCTTACTTCCTGCTGGTTGGAGCTAATGACTGTAAATTAGAAAGTTGTCCGGCTTGATGAGAACAATATACATACCAAGTTTTGTTGCTGTAGATTAATCTAACCCCCTACTCTGGTCAAAAGGTGGCGCTACTGAGCCATTCCACCACGCCCGTTTCTGAAACTTTGCACATGTCTACTGGCTAATAAGTGTGATGTGTCTGTTGAGTTTCATCCAATTTCAAGCATGTTAAGAGTCTCAAAAGCATCAAAAAAGAATATTAAAGTTTGATGCGTTGCCATGGCAACAGTATTTATGATATCAATAATCCTTTCACAGGTCTACATCTGCCGTGTGTCTACATTATACACATAAAGTTTGAAGCAAATCAGGTAAAAATAAGAGAGTGATTTCAAAGCATTTTGAAAGTGACAAACTTCCTGCTGCCAGTTGGTGGCGCTATAACTTTGACTCACAATAGTCACATCCATGTGATCGGCCTCTTACAACGAACACACTGCTGAAGTTTAATCAAGATCAGTTAATGTATGCAGAAGTTATAACACACTTCCTGTGTCCCATTATTCGCCATAAATTCGTTTCCTCGCCACGGTCAAACCGTTCGAGATATCAAAAATCCGTTCTCAAGAATTTATCCTCAATGTCTTGACTTCATTCACACCGAGTTTGGTGGCGATCGGATGAATTCCCTAGGAGGAGTATTTCACATTCCATTGTATGCGTTTTCCAAACAACGTATAATAACCGACTTCCTGTTGGGCTTTTGTAAAACTTAGAGCACGAAAGTTGTTAGGCCCGATGAGATCTATATGTGTACTGAGTTTCATATTATTACATGCAAGCGTGTTTGATTTATGGACCAAGTTTTCAGACACCATTCCAGGGGGCGCTGTCGAGCCCCCCTGCCACGCCCAGGTACCAGCTTCAGTCCGGCCCTGATGGCCGCCGGTTCTGACGTGTATGCAAAATTTCAAGAGTTTTTGAGCATGTTAAGGGCCCCAAAAGTGGCAAAAGGCAGAAAAAAAATAATAATGAAGAAAAAAAAAAATCCTTCCGGAAACAATTAAATTCCAGCTGTAAAAGCAGCTCTATAAAAGACAATAGAGCAATTATTTAGCTCAATTCAGTGCTTATAAATCACACACAGCATGCAGTGATGTCTCAACATGTGGTTTACTGGCCTGTTGCGTAATTCTCCACAATTGCGACAACATCTGCCAACGAACGAATGCACCTGAAAACTAAAGCTGAAAATGTTATTCACTTCCACTCCAGGATGATTTCAATGGGAAAATCTATTTGAGGAAAGCAGCAAAGAACATCTTGATCCAGCCGAGCTCAGGACACACGCTATTATTAACTCGCTGTACCCTTAGAAAACATGTCAGCAAAAAAAGAGCAAAGTTTTCTTGCAGCATCATCTCTCATCTCAGGAGAAATGAGCTTTCCCGCAGGTCATTTGTTTAATGTTTGAGGCTTTTCATAGAGTTTGAGGTATTACTAATTGGCAGAAACCTAGACACTTGAGCTGGATTAGTCATTTAGCTGCAGGGTTTGTGTGTAATTACTAATATGTCTTATCTTAAACACACCTGCACTGGATGTTCACTATTCTTCGCAATGCATCTGCAGCACTTTTCAAACTGCTGGTTGTGTCAGACGTGTGTCTCACTTTTGGCTCGTGAATAACTGCCGTCATTGTCTGATCCTGCTGATAAATAAATAAATAAAAGAGCATCTCTATTCAGTCCCACACAGTTTCCATCTTGTTTTCCACAATGAAAGAGTCTCAGCATAAAAAAGGACACGCAGCAAAACTTCTCATAAAAGAACAAAAAGGACACAAATAATAAAGCATATTTTGGGCATGTGTGGTTTGGAAATGAGGTTAGATTGCTTTCACTTGCTCGCGCTCTGACATAAGTAGGACAGAAAACAGGAAGCGCTGGAGAGAGTTTCTCTGTGACTTCCTGTGATGTCAGTCCTTTGTGTCTGTGCTTTCGGCCTCCAGCTGCCTTACGGACACTCGTTTGTTACCCTCATCGTTAATACGCTGTTGAGGAAGTTTGGATGAAATCTACACTTCTAACAAAAGCTCTCCAGAGAAAACTGTCTCGCAATATGAGGGGTTTTAATTAAAACTTCATCAACACTGTGTGATTAAACATTTATTTCGCTAAGACAAACCAACTGTGAATAATTCTGCGTTTAAATATGCCTTAAATTATATATACAAATCTAGAAGTCTATTGCTCAAATATTTTCAGTACATGTCTGAATCTAAATCTCAGTTTCAAAAATGCAGAACCAACTAGTTCAAATACTGTGTCAGTTTTGCGATCCTTTAAATGATTATAACACTGAACTCATGTGACATGAACTGAACAAAGCAATTCATCAGCAAAACATTACAAAGTTTGCGGATTTACACAATTTTCTCTCAATTCAGTTGCCGTGTGACAAAAAGTAGATGAAACTCAGAACGTAATGATTTTAAGAAATCTTCTTGTTGCTTGTCTGACATTGGGTTGAAGCTCTGATAGATGTTTCCAAATGAACATCACAGATCTTAACTTAAATGTTTGTAATTCCTGAATGCTTTGTGACACTGTCACACGTGACTAATGTTTTAACCTGCTCGATATATTATATTGCTTTTATATATTGGAGTTTTAGTATGTGTACATGTTGTCTTAGCCATGTTATTCCTCATTTACAATCTGTGTATGTCTTTAATAAAAGAGCAGCATGACAAACAAATAGGGTCGCTAACCTAAAGGGGCTGTATGTACAAAGCCACACAGAGAAAAATATTAGTCTTAAGTGTGTCAAAATTCTAAAAATGACATAATTTTACTCTTATTCCTAAACTTAAGAATAAGTGTGATTCATAAAGTTAAGTCAAGTCTTATTTAGATAGTGCTTTTTACAATACAGATTGTTTTAAAGCAGCTTTACAGAGATAACAGGAAAATAATGCAACAAAGTTTGTTTCCAGAAGAAAATAGCGTCACAGTCCAGCTTAAGTAACTTCTGTGATGTTTAATTTTTGTTGTAAAAAAGTTATTAATTTAGTTCATTATATATATATATATATACAGGGTGGGCCATTTATATGGATACACCGTAATAACATGGGAATGGTTGGTGATATTAAAGTCCTGTTTGTGGCACATTAGTATATGTGAGGGGGCAAACTACTCAAGATGGGTGGTGACCATGGTGGCCATTTAGAAGTCGGCCATCTTGGATACAACTTTTGTTTTTTCAATAGGAAGAGGGCCATGTGACACATCAAACTTATTGGTAATATCACAAGAAAAACAATGGTGTGCTTGGTTTCAACGTAACTTTATTCATTCATGAGTTATTTACAAGTTTCTGACCACTTATAAAATGTGTTCAATGTGCTGCCCATTGTGTTGGATTGTCAACGCAACCCTGTTCTCCCACTCTTCACACACTGATAGCAACACCGCAGGAGAAATGCCAGCACAGGCATCCAGTATCCGTAGTTTCAGGTGCTGCACATCTCGTATCTTCACACCATAGACAATTGCTTTCAGATGACCCCAAAGCTAAAAGTCTAAGGGGGTCAGATCGGGAGACCTTGGGGGCCATTCAACTGGCCCATGACGACCAATCCACTTTCCAGGAAACTGTTCATCTAGGAATGCTCGGACCTGGCACCCATAATGTGGTGGTGCACCATCTTGCTGGAAAAACTCAGGGAACGTGCCAGCTTCAGTGCATAAAGAGGGAAACACATCATCATGTAGCAATTTCAAATATCCAGTGGCCTTGAGGTTTCCATTGACAATCCAACACAATGGGCAGCACATTGAACACATTTTATAAGTGGTCAGAAACTTGTAAATAACTCATGAACGAATAAAGTTACGTTGAAACCAAGCACACCATTGTTTTTCTTGTGACATTACCAATAAGTTTGATGTGTCACATGGCCCTCTTCCTATTGAAAAAACAAAAGTTGTATCCAAGATGGCCGACTTCTAAATGGCCACCATGGTCACCACCCATCTTGAGGAGTTTGCCCCCTCACATACAGTACCAGTCAAAAGTTTGGAAACAGTACTATTTTTAATGTTTTTGAAAGAAGTCTCTTATGCTCATCAAGCCTGCAGTTAAAAAAAAAACAAAAAAACAAACAAAAAAACAGTAATATTATGAAATATTATTACAATTTAAAATAATGGTTCTCTTTTTTAATATACTTTAAAATGCAATTTATTTTTGTGATGCAAAGCTGAATTTTCATCAGCAAGTACTCCAGTCTTTGGTGTCTTATGATCCTTCAGAAATCATTCTAATATGCTGATTTATGATCAATGTTGGAAACAGTTGTGCTGCTTAATATTTTTTTTATAACCTGAGATACTTTTTTCAGGATTATTTGATGAATAAAAAGTTAAAAAGAACTGTATTTATTTAGAATAGAAATATTTTGTAACAATATACACTACCGTTCAAAAGTTTGGGAACAATAACTATTTTTTTTTTAAGAAATTAGTACTTTAATTCAACAAGGATGCGTTAAATTGATAAAAGGTGATGGTAACGATTTATATTGTTAGAAATGTTTTTATTTTGAATAAATGCTGTTTTTATGAATAAATGCTGTTAACGTTTTACTCATCAATGAATCCTGAAAAAAGTATTCCAAAAAAATATATTAAACAGCACAACTATTTCCATCATTGATAATAACTGAGTATTAAATCATCATATTAGAATGATTTCTGAAGGATCATAAGACACCAAAGACTGGAGTACTTGCTGATGAAAATTCAGCTTTGCATCACAAAAATAAATTACATTTTAAAGTATATTAAAAAAGAGAACCATTATTTTAAATTGTAATAATATTTCATAATATTAGTGTTTTTTTTAGATTTAGTTTTTTTAACTGCAGGCTTGATGAGCATAAGAGACTTCTTTCAAAAACATTAAAAATAGTACTGTTTCCAAACTTTTGACTGGTACTGTATACTAATGTGCCACAAACAGGACTTTAATATCACCAACCATTCCCATGTTATTACGGTGTATCCATATAAATGGCCCACCCTGTATATATATATATATGAAGAGTTTGGTTCCAATACGCGATAAATCCATTTTGATTAATTTGAGTAAAAATGTGTTTTCTTTACCAAGAAAGTGGCAAGATGAAAACGTACTCGGTTACTAACGTAACCTCGGTTCTCTCTAGTAGAGGGAACGAGTACTGCGTCTTAGCTAAGACGCTGCGGGAAAAGTCTCTTTTCACGAATATTGAAGCAAAAAATTATCCTTAATTTTAATATTTGTAAAACGCATTTGCAACAGTATGCAGCCATAGGCAAGACGGCTCGTTTGCTCATTGGCTGTTCTACTAGCAAATGCATAAGCCTATCGAGCGCAGGCTGATGCAACATCAGACCAATGAGGCCACTTCCCGCCGACGCGGGCGTGGCCTCGCCCTATAAAGGTAGCTCGAAAAGGCTGACTCACTTGATTTATTTCAACGAAGAAGCGAACCAAAGTGAATCGTACGCACGGCAAGGAACGCAGTACCCGTTCCCTCTACTAGAGAGAACCGAGGTTACGTTAGTAACCGAGTACGTTCTCTTACGAGAGTTCTCTCGTACTGCGTCTTAGCTAAGACGCTGCGGGAACCCAATGTAAGACGCCGTGCGTGCAGGGATTAACAACCATAAACCTGGAGGCGGATCCAGGATTTACAGTGCACAATCACCAGAGGGACTCACATAGAGTCCTAGAACGGAGGAGGAACTCTCCGTTCTGATATGTGGCTGCGTCCGCAGACGCAATATAAGACATCACTTAGACAAGACACCCTTGACTAAAGTGGGAATATGGGTCTTACGTAAACTGCCCGTAAGATAGTAGTAACGCACTGTGCTTGCATTCTCAGTGTTCAATTACACCGATAACAGCTTAGCCTGCAAAGCGGGAACCTCGAGGTTATAAAACCTGATAAATGTAGACGGCGAGGCCCAGCCTGCCGCCATACAAATATCATGTAGAGATATCCCACTAGACCAGGCCCACGAAGAGGCAACGCCTCTCGTGGAGTGCGCTCTGACACCCAGCGGGCACTGAAGACCTCTGGAGGTGTATGCTAACGCTATGGCGTCGACTATCCATCTGGATAGGCTTTGTTTCGAAACAGCCATTCCCTTGGAACGTCCACTGAACGAGACAAATAGTTGCTCAGTCTGTCTAAAGGCAGCAGAGCGAGACACATAGGCTCTTAAAACCCTGACAGGGCAGAGAGAGCTCAAGTCTCCTTCCTCTTCTAACACCGGCAGGGCGGACAGGGATATAACCTGAGCCCGAAACGGCGTGTTGAGGGATTTCGGCACATAGCCGTGCCTAGGTTTGAGTATGACTCTCGAGTCACTAGGCCCAAACTCCAGACACGACGAGCTCACCGAGAGCGCGTGCAGGTCCCCTATGCGCTTCACTGAAGCAAGGGCCAGCAAAAACACTGTCTTAAATGACAGATGTTTGAGACTAATCGTCTGGATGGGCTCGAAAGGGGGACCTTTCATGGCCTCCAGGACCGTAGAGAGGTCCCAAACAGGGACCGACGGGGGTCTGGGAGGGTTCAGTCTCCTAGCTCCCCTGAGGAAGCGGATGACCAAATCGTTCCTTCCTATCGACTGACCGAGCGTTGTCTCAGCGAACGCTGCGATAGCCGCCACATATACTTTGAGCGTGGATGGGGCTCTGCCCTTATCCAACAGCTCTTGAAGGAAGGAGAGAACCTCCGTTACCTCACAGTCGAGGGGTGAGCATCCCCGAGCCACACACCAACTGGAGAATACCGACCACTTTGAGGCATAGAGCCGTCGAGTCGACGGTGCTCTAGCCTGAGTGATAGTATTTAGCACTCCTACTGAGAAATCAGCGGGTAACCGTTGAGAGCCCACACGTGTAGGGCCCACAACTTCGGTTGAGGGTGCCAAATCGAGCCCCTGGCCTGCGAGAGAAGGTCCCTTCTCAATGGCACCGGCCATGGGGCAGTGTCTGCCAATTGCATCAGCTCTGGAAACCAAGGTTGGTTCCTCCAGAGTGGTGCTACAAGCAGCACTGAGCATTTCGTTTCCCTCACTCGTTCTATCACCTCTGGAAGGAGGGAGACGGGGGGAAAAGCATAGAGCGGGCAGCGCGGCCACCTCTGGGACAGCGCGCTTTCGCTCTTGGAAAAGAACGCGGGGCAGTGAGCGTTTTCGCTGGACGCGAAGAGGTCCACTTCCGCTCTGCCAAATCTCTCCCACAGCAGCTGGACTGTTTGTGGGTGTAGAGACCATTCGCCCGCGGGAATGTTGTTCCTGGACAGCCTGTCTGGACCCACATTCTGTATCCCAGGCACATGAGCTGCTTTCAGCGAGCGCAAGTTGTGCTGAGCCCATACCAGGAGGCGTTCCGCCAACCTGTACAGATCTCGGGATCTGAGACCGCCCTGGCGATTTATGTAGGACACCACAGACATGTTGTCCGAACGGACTAAGACGTGATGGCCCTTGATATGGGGACGAAAACGCATCAGCGCGTTTTCTACTGCCAGCATTTCCAGACAGTTGATGTGTCGGAGCTTTTCCCGTTCTGACCACAGGCCATATAACGGTCTGCCCTCGAGCAGCGCTCCCCATCCCGAGGTGGAGGCGTCCGTAGACACCACTCTCACTCTCGAGGAAGTCCCCAGGCTTGCACCTGTTTGGTACCAGTCGTTCACCGTCCAAGGTTCTAGAGCTGTAACGCAGCTCTGGTTGACCTTGAGGCGCAGTCGACCAGAAGTCCACGCTCTGCGTGGTACCCGCGCTTTCAGCCAGAACTGTAGGGGGCGCATGCGGAGCAGGCCCAGCTGAAGAACTGGCGATGCTGAGGCCATGAGACCTAGCATCTTCTGAAACGTTTTGAGCGGGAAGGACGCGTCGCAGCGGAGAGATCTCGCTGCACGCTGAATGCCAAGCGCGCGCTGTGGCGACAGCCGCGCCGTCATAGACTGTGAGTCCAGAACTATGCCCAAAAACGAAATCGTTTGACTGGGGTTCAGTGAACTCTTCGTCCAATTGACTCTGAGACCGAGTTTCTCGAGGTGATCGAGTAACATGGTCCTGTGCTCCACGAGCTCTGATCGTGAACGAGCCAGAATCAGCCAGTCGTCCAAATAGTTCAGCACTCGCATGCCTCTGAGTCTGAGAGGGGCGAGCGCTGCGTCCATGCACTTCGTAAATGTGCGAGGTGCTAGGGACAGACCGAATGGCAGGACTGTATACTGGTATGTCTGACCGTCGAAGGCGAATCTCAAGTATTGCCTGTGACGTGACGCTATCTGTATTTGAAAATACGCGTCCTTCAGATCTATTGACATGAACCAGTCTCCTTCGCGAACATGCGCGAGGATTTTCCTGGTCGTAAGCATTCTGAAACTGCGTTTCACTAATGCTTTGTTCAGCTGTCTCAGATCCAGTATGGGTCTGCAGCCCCCGTCTTTTTTGGGAACCAGAAAGTATCTGCTGTACAGCCCCCGTTCGCTTTGAGCATGAGATACAGGCTCTATAGCCCCTTTGCTCATCAGTTTTGAAATTTCGGCTCGGAGTAGGTGTGCTACTTCCGAATTCACCGTAGTTTCGACACGCGCCGTAAAGCGGGGAGGGCGTCGATAAAACTGTAGCGAGTAGCCTCTCTTTATAATGCTTAGCACCCATTCCGAAACCCCTGGAAGCGCTGCCCATGCATCTGCATGGATGGCTAAGGGTTGGATGCGAAGCGCACTCTGTTGGCTGAGCAACGGAAGCGCTTCGGTGTGCTGTAACACAGGCGTTATGTCTGTGGCATTCAAGGCGTGGGGCGCGCTGATGACAGCGGGCAGAGCGCTCGTCCTCGACCCCGCTACGCTTAGCTGAGTGAGGGAGGGCTGAGCGGGTCCCGTGGGACTCATATCGTCTGTGAGTAAATGTGGGCTGGAAGCGCGCACCTTTACTACTTTCGGCGCGTTGTCTGTCTGAGCAGAGCGAACGTGCACAGGTTTCGTTTTTACAGAAACCGTCAGACGTGCGTGGCATAGTGTTCGTGTGCACTGAGGAGTGGGCACGTCTACTATGCAGTGCGCGCGATCGACTTGAGCCGATTTTATGGGCGCGAGCCCTGTGTGAAGGGCTGTGCTTGTGTGTACGGATGGGCACTGAATAGTGGGCATCAGCGTTACATTTATAGCACCATCGGCCGTGGCCGGGACACCAGAAAATACACTCTTTATGGGATATATCTGGGTAGCCGTGAAAACGGCTTTTGTGTGCAGGCAAGCGGGCAACTGTACGGGCTTGCGCGTTGCATAAGACGCTGAGACAGTCGCAATACCTGGAACTGAAACAGCGGCGCGCTTGGGTGTGAGCCCGGCCGCAGCGGGACTCGTACACCGGCGCTTTCCTAGGCGTGCTAGGATGTGTTCGGGGCTTCCGGTTTCACCACAATCCTCTGCCGTGGACCACGCGGCGCGGGGCGACGGCTGGTAGAGCGAGAGCGAGGTCTCGCGCTGCGTTGCTGTCGTGATGACGCAGCAGGAGGAGGGGGCTGTGGCTGAGAGCTCCGCTGGGTCGGCTTAGCACGACTCGCTGCAGAACTGGAGCGCTTCGGCAGGAAGTGCTTAAAGGCTTGCGACGCTTTCTGGTCCTCTGCGAATCTCTCTATGAACTCATTGACAGAGGATCCGAAGAGGCCAGTGGGATTCAGCGGGGCGTCGAGGAACGCGGTGCGCTCAGACTCGGCCATGTCTGAAAACGTCAGCCACAGATGTCTTTCAGCCACAGTGGCGGAAGCCATAACACGTCCCATAGCTTGAGCGGCAGACTTAGTAGCGCGAAGGGTGAGATCCGAAGCGCTTCTCAAATCCGCGAGGCAGATTGCATCAGGTCCCATCTCGTCCAATTTACGGAGGAGATCTCCCTGGAAAATCTGCAGTGTGGCCATGGTGTGTAGTGCAGACGCAGCCTGCCCAGCAGCGGAAAAGATTCGCGCGAGCAGCGATGACGTCGTGCGGCAGGCTTTGGATGGCAACACTGGTTTCGTCCGCCGTCCAGCAGAGGGCGGACAAAGGTGCGTCGCTATCGCCTGTTCCACCGGCGGAAGTGACTGGTAGCCTCTGTTTTTAGCATCGTCCAGAGCGGAGAATGCTGGAGAAACAGACGAACGAGTTCGTGCTGAGAAGGGAGCGTTCCAGGCCTTTGCCACTTCTTCATGAAGCTCAGGAAGAAAGGGGGCGGGCTTAGACTCAGGAGAAGCATGCTCACCGGGAAGGAAGCTACCATCCAGCCGGGTACGAGAGGGAGGTGCTGGTGCAAACCACTCGAGGCCGAGACTCGTCGCGGCCAGCGAGAGCACTCGCATCAACTCCTTCTCGATGTTAGCTCGTCTGCTAGGCTTACGAGCAGCGAGCGCGAGATCCTCAGAGCTCGACCAATCGCCGCTGCCCGAAGCTAACAGAGAGCACGTGTCCTCCTCCCCCGACGCGGCTTTGAAATCGACTTCCTCTGATGAAGCGGCGGCAGACTGCGGGCGCTGAGCATCAGGAAGTGATACAGGCGAGGCCGGCGAAGCGAGCGGGCGCTCCGGCGAGCTCGGTCGGGCTGTAGAGGACTCCGGAATCCGCTGGGAGCGGCGCTTTTTACGGCGTGGCAACGCGGCGGGGAGTGCAGGCTCGGAGAATACTGCCAGGCGAGTCCGCAGAGTCACCATAGGCATAAGCTCGCAGTGAGGGCAGCCGCCGTCAGCGAGCGCAAGCGCTGCATGATCTTCACCCAGGCAGGAGACACAGATGACATGACGGTCTCCCTCGCTGAGTGGGGCTCGGCACGAGCCGCAGGAAGGCATCTTTAAAAAGACGCGAGCTCTTTTACGAGTGTGTGTCGCAGGGCGAACACACACACACACAGAGGAACAGAAAAAGGATATGAGCGCCGGAAAGCGCAGCAGGTACGGCAGTGGAAGGCGGCGAAGGCCAGCGACTTCAGATGGCTCGTCCCGCTGATGTGCTTGCACTCAGACGACGCTTGCTTCTATCCGAGATCCAGCGATGTGAGAGGTTCGCTGAAGAGGTGAAAAATCAAGTGAGTCAGCCTTTTCGAGCTACCTTTATAGGGCGAGGCCACGCCCGCGTCGGCGGGAAGTGGCCTCATTGGTCTGATGTTGCATCAGCCTGCGCTCGATAGGCTTATGCATTTGCTAGTAGAACAGCCAATGAGCAAACGAGCCGTCTTGCCTATGGCTGCATACTGTTGCAAATGCATTTTACAAATATTAAAATTAAGGATAATTTTTTGCTTCAATATTCGTGAAAAGAGACTTTTCCCGCAGCGTCTTAGCTAAGACGCAGTACGAGAGAACTCTCGTAAGAGAACCACTATTTTCTGTTTCAAACTTTCACATAGCATCTGTAGGTTATAATAACATTAAAAATTCAAATCCAGATTTTGATTTTCAAAGATTTATTATAAAAACGGGTAATCTTTCCCCCAAAATGCAATAAATTCATGACACTTTTTTTTCCAAAATGCAATTAATCCATTGAATCAATATGAAAGTTATTTTTCATATTGAAACTGTTGAAAATACACAACAAAGTAAGTTGATCCACATATGACAGCCTCTGAACTCGGTCAATATCTTATAATACAGGCACTAAAAATACATTCAATCAGCCATGGCTAGGAAATACCTCCTGAACTTTTTTGACGGCGATCAGCTGTAAAATGTCCTGCTCGGTTTTCGTTGACTTTGAGTAAAACAATTGAAAGTTTTTTAAAAGATCCCCTGGGGTCAACGTGTCAGCGTGACAGAAGTTTGATGCTGTCGTGTGAGAACAAGCAACAGTCGGCATTTCTCTTCCTCCCGCGTGCCTCATCTTCTTAATCTCCTCACGTAAATGATTAGATTTCGATGGCTTACGTTTCTTCCCTACCGCAGAAACCACCACAGGTTCATCAATGCCGTCAAAATTATTAATTTTTTTGTTTGTTTGTTGATCAAAAAGTACAAAGTAGATCAGGAAAACTAGGATGCCGGGTGTATTCAAAGCGCCGCCGTTACTGTTTACAGTGCATGGAATAGGTGCGCTGTGATTGGTTGAGAGCGGATCTATCGCATTCTGCAGAGAAAGGAGACTGGCGTTTGTCGCGGTTTGGAAAGAAAGGGAGAAAACATGACACAATAACACGGCGGATAACGCATTTTACGTAAAATTTAAAATGGACTTTTCAATACCGACCCTATACAATACAGATTTTTGCAGGAACTCAATTTTTTTAAAAATGGCGTTTATCGCGTTTTGGAACCAAACTCTTCATATATATATATATATATATATATATATATATATATATATATATATATATATATACACTCACTTAACCCTCTGGGGACCAAGCTGTTTTTGGGGTCCTTGAGATGTTCTGACATGCCTTGACATTTGTGCTTTTTTCAGTTAATTATAAACATGTTAATGGCAAAGGTGTAAATTCACTCTATATAGCACAAACAGGGCTACCATAATATGCGAGCAACGTGTATGTAGATGTTTGTATTTTTAAGAGAATAATGTTTATGCGTGGTTATTGGAAAAAATTAAAATGAAAGTTGCTGAATTAAGAACACAAAACACATATTAAATATGTGTCCACAAGACTTTTGACTAATGGATGTTGTCCATTTTAGTTCTAGCTTTAAAATGATGTAAAAATAGTCTTGCTTTATCGTTCACAAAAAAAAAATACATTGATTTAAATGGTGTAAAACAGGTTTTGCTTGGAAAGGCAATATGCGAGGGGGAGGAGTAGTTTACACCTTAGATTAAGGTGTCCCACCCACTCTGAATAATGACTCTGCATAATTAGCCATTCATTCAGGTGTGACACTGACTGAGCCACAATGCAAGGACAAAAGATGTATTTAGAAGACTTATATTGACCATTTAAGATTTCGCTTACATCTCTCTTAAATATGTTTTACTATTTTATTAAAAATGTTACAATTACAACAATAATTACAATTTCAACAATATTTCAACTGTACTCTTTCTTTATATATATATATAGCCTATATATATATAAAAAAAAAGATTATAGGCCTACATTTTATCATATGTATTCATTAGTTTGAATATAGCCAACATTGGAACATCTAACATCTTAGTCTATGAATTTATTTTTGACAAAAATAGTATTTTTTTTGCAGTTTAATACGTTGATTATACAAATACATTTTATTGCAACATAACAATATTATTTCATTCGATTTTTACTCATCTCAGTAGGCTATAGCAAAGCAGTTTATTCTTTCACACACAGACGCGCGATTCATATTTAGGCTAAACAGTCTTTACAAATATGTCCCCTACATTCATCTCACAGAAAGGCGAGTCATATTATAGAAATGCGATTCATCTTTTTGCGGTTTGCATAGGCCTACACTAACGTTATTCCATAACGTTATTCCACACGTGAGAAAAGAAAACAGCCTACCTCACTCCTCAGCGGGATCTGCTCCTCATATCAGGAGATATTTCTCCTCATCAGCACTGTTCTGATGAATCTTTTCTCCATAAGGTAGGCTATATTATGCCTCACTCGATCGCGACGCGCTTTGTTTACAGCTGATGTGGGCGTTTCACACCCCTCAGAATTTGCGTTTGAATAGCACGCGCTCTCCGGGGAGTGGTCACATTACTGTGAATTAGCTCGTAATGAGCTCGACTGGAGTCGCTCTCTTTTTATACAGATTACAGAAGCTGAGAATATTTGTTTTTTATATAAATGACTTCATTTAACAGATGCGATCTCAAGCTTTATGCCCGTGGGTCTGTTTGCCTGTTTGACTGAATTTTCGCGGAGTTATAGATCATTTTCGAACGCGTTTCAAATGGGAGTTTACTGACAGAGAGAAGGGAGAAATCGCATCATGTTAATTTTTCTTTATTTGTCAAAAAGCAAAACACTTTATTTTTATTGTGAGTATACAGAAAAAAAAATAGAAACTGAACAGGATCGATTGATGTATTACACGAAAATGAAAGATCAAAATTAACAGAGCATTTAGTGTTTATTTTCATTGCTAAAAAAAAAAAACGAGCAAAACGCGCCGGCGCGTTCTTGGTCCCCAGAGGGTTAAAGGATTATTAGGAACACCTGTTCAATTTCTCATTAATGCAATTAACTAATCAACCAATCACATGGCAGTTGCTTCAATGCATTTAGGGGTGTGGTCCTGGTCAAGACAATCTCCTGAACTCCAAACTGAATGTCAGAATGGGAAAGAAAGGTGATTTAAGCAATTTTGAGTGTGGCATGGTTGTTGGTGCCAGACGGGCCGGTCTGAGTATTTCACAATCTGCTCAGTTACTGGGATTTTCACGCACAACCATTTCTAGGGTTTACAAAGAATGGTGTGAAAAGGGAAAAACATCCAGTATGCGGCAGTCCTGTGGGCAAAAATGCCTTGTTGATGCTAGAGGTCGGAGGAGAATGTGCCGACTGATTCAAGCTGATAGAAGAGCAACTTTGACTGAAATAACCACTCGTTACAACCGAGGAATGCAGCAAAGCATTTGTGAAGCCACAAATGCACGCACAACCTTGAGGCGGATGGGCTACAACAGCAGAAGACCCCACAGGGTACCACTCATCTCCACTACAAATAGGAAAAAGAGGCTACAATTTGCACAAGCTCACCAAAATTGGACAGTTGAAGACTGGAAAAATGTTGCCTGGTCTGATGAGTCTCGATTTCTGTTGAGACATTCAGATGGTAGAGTCAGAATTTGGTGTAAACAGAATGAGAACATGGATCCATCATGCTTTGTTACCACTGTGCAGGCTGGTGGTGGTGGTGTAATGGTGTGGGGGATGTTTTCTTGGCACACTTTAGGCCCCTTAGTGCCAATTGGGCATCGTTTAAATGCCACGGCCTACCTGAGCATTGTTTCTGACCATGTCCATCCCTTTATGACCACCATGTACCCATCCTCTGATGGCTACTTCCAGCAGGATAATGCACCATGTCACAAAGCTTGAATCATTTCAAATTGGTTTCTTGAACATGACAATGAGTTCACTGTACTAAAATGGCCCCCACAGTCACCAGATCTCAACCCAATAGAGCATCTTTGGGATGTGGTGGAACGGGAGCTTCGTGCCCTGGATGTGCATCCCACAAATCTCCATCAACTGCAAGATGCTATCCTATCAATATGAGCCAACATTTCTAAAGAATGCTTTCAGCACCTTGTTGAATCAATGCCACGTAGAATTAAGGCAGTTCTGAAGGCGAAAGGGGGTCAAACACAGTATTAGTATGGTGTTCCTAATAATCCTTTAGGTGAGTGTATATATATATAAAATATAGCCGCTCTGGAGAAAAACGTGATGTCATCATCCAGCTCAGTTCAGTTCTACCAAAAAGACTCAGGAGGATTCTCGAATGAAATAGAATTTATTTTATGAAAGGTTTTACAGACAAAATAAAAATAGATGCACGACAAGCTCCGTCTCAGTTCTTTGGCGTAGGCCCCGTCCTCCGTCCGGGTCTGAAAGTTAGCTTGTAGGTCCTGCCTGATGATAGAGGCAGGGGCAGAGCCTACCCCCTGACGAGTGGACGGGAGCCATTCTGGTGGTGGTGGGGAGGATGGGGGAAAACTTTACTACGACACCTGCAGGCAACAAAATGGGATGGTAAGAACAGTCTTATATATTTGATGTCAGGCTGTGATTGGTAGCGTGTAATTGTGAATTAATGACGTGGCAGTAGAGTCTTTCTAGTAGAACTTTCGCTTACGCTTTCATTTCTACCAAAAAGACTCAGGAGGATTCTCGAATGAAATAGAATTTATTTTATGAAAGGTTTTACAGACAAAATAAAAATAGATGCACGACAAGCTCCGTCTCAGTTCTTTGGCGTAGGCCCCGTCCTCCGTCCGGGTCTGAAAGTTAGCTTGTAGGTCCTGCCTGATGATAGAGGCAGGGGCAGAGCCTACCCCCAAAAAGTAAGGAATATGAGATGAATTCCGTACGTACCTATGAGGATTCTGAAAAGCATGCAGGAGAATTAGTAAAAATAGGGAAGACAATTAGACAACTTATTATGATAAAATCTTTAATGCTTATCTAAGGTGCAGTATGTGAGAGACTAAAACTACGAGATATGCGCAGATAAGATAATTGATTAGAAACTTTAAAGGAGCTGTATGTAAGAAATCTATTTCAATTAATCATAAAATTGCCCTGATGTGTCACTAGACATTAAGAAATCATGTTCATTTCAAATACTTATATCACTGACAACAGTAGTATGGCTAGGATATTGTCATTTAAAAAGTGGACTTGCAGCCCTCAACTGATGTTGATGTTGTCATTTTGTGTTTTGGCCTGAAGCGCCTCCCTCCACCTATCTACCAATCACGAAGTCAGTAGTGTTTCAAGATCCGGGTTGCCAGCTTTGCTCTAACCTACCCTAACTCTAGTCGGATAAAAATGTCTAACGTTACTAAATCAAAAAGACCTCGTTATAATTCAGAAATTCGTCGTGACAAAGTCCGAAATAAAACCAGAATTTGTATTGGAGATGCTTTTGAAAGATGGAGACGGCTGAAAACGGAGAAGAACTTGAACACAGACGCAACGTTGCTAATTTTCTCCTAGACAGGTAAGATTCATCTTGGCTAACTTGTACTGGATGTCAATGGACATTTTATATATTCATGACAGTCGAACAAAGTTATGCATGTTCAAGCAACGTAACGTTAGCTCACATGGACGTATGCATTTGCAATGCATTATAGGAGCCCGTTTATCTGTCATTATGCTGAGACGCTGATGAAAACATTAGCACGCCCATTATGGCAATTTAAAACGTAATTGAGACAGAAGCCTAACTTTACCTCAGAAAAAAATATTCGTCATTCGTTCTTCACGTACAGTATATCGTGGACTAAGTTACACATGCTGCAAGTTGACCTGTATGACCATTGCTAATGTAATTTAGTTACTCTAACAATATTTTCTGATGGGACTGAAAACAACCCTGTGATAGCCATTGGTGATATTGAATTTGTCCCGTGTTATAATTTCTGTGGCAAATGTTTATTCTGTTTTTAGCCTACTTATGACAAAAACTTTAGCACTTGTAAATCGAGGTTTTTTTTTTTTCGTATTGAAAAATAAGGAAGTATTATTTTGTTGTTTAAGTCTATATGTTTTTTGTTTTGTTTTACTATTATCCTTTTTTTTTCCTCAGATTTTTTTTTAATTGTATTTATATGTTCAAAATAAAGAAATCAAATCAAATTAAATATCAAATCAAAAACGCTTATCTCTTCAGCTATTATGGCCCCAGCACCTCAACAATTAGTACATTTTTTAAATAAGTAATTACTCATCAAAATATCTCTCATAAAGCATAAACACAATTAACAGAAAAAAAAACTTACTGGGTACGTCTCGTCGTCACTTGCCATTGGAAGCTCATTGAAGCAGCATACGTTTCTGCTGAATCCTGCAGCTTATCTGGCAACCTCGAGTCAGGGGGGAGGGGGAGGGGATACACGGCTCTACAGTATTTTTAAAGTGATTGCAGTACCAGTTTTGGCCACAATCCTACATACGGTACCTTTAACAAGATCGAGAGTGAGAATGTCACTGTATGTGAGCAGAGCTTATCTTCTAAATGTGAACAGAAGCCACGACTGGACGCGAATGAGAAGGTGTAGATTTTAAACAAAGCCTCGATAGGCAGGGATGTTAAGCTGCATCCATCCGGGTTATGAAGAAAGGGAGAAAATAAAATAAAAGCAAAGTTAAATAGCATATGTACCCACCCATGTCTTTCTTTAAAAATAGGTCCGTAATTAACCTTACATTTATGAATAATGAGGGCTGTCACCAGGCGACTTTACGAGGAGCCACAATAGGCAGAGATAACACATTGGGATGATGGCTATCAGGGAAGCTACGATATGCGTTGACGCACGAAGGCTGCGATTGGCCATGAAATATTTGGCTTTAGCGTACAGTCATGAAAGCTCGTTCAATAGTGATGCCTCGATAGGCTGAGTTCATGTATCGGAACCGAGATTAGTTAAGAGCTTCGATAGCATTAATGTAATAGGCTACGTTTAGCCATGAAACAATGACAGTGATCATAAATTTATAAATGAAGAGGGCTGTTGCCAGGCAACTTTCCGAGGAGCCACGAGAGGCAGAGATAAGACATTGAGATGATAACAGGAAAGCAACGATTTGCGTTTGTGAATGAAGGCCGCGATCAGCAAAAATATTTGGCTTTAGAGTACAATCATGAAAGCTTGTTCAATAGTGATGCCTCGATAGGCTGATGCCTCGATAGGCTGATGCCTCGATAGGCTGAGTTCATACATCAGAACCAAGATTAGTCGAAAGCTTTGATAGCATTAATGTAATAGGCTACGTTTAGCCATGAAACAATACCAGTGATCGTAAAATAGGTCCATGATTGACCTTACATTTATAATGATAAGGCTGAAGCCAGGGCGACTTTTCCTAGGAGCCATGATAGGCAGAGATATGACATTAAGATGATTACAATCAGAAAGCTACGATATGCATTTATGAACGAAGGCCACGATCGGCCATGAAATATTTGGCTTTGGAGTACAATCATAAAATCTTGTTCAATAGTGATGCCTCGATAGGCTGATGCCTCGATAGGCTGAGTTCATACATCAGAACCAAGATTAGTCGAAAGCTTTGATAGCATTAATGTAATAGGCTACGTTTAGCCATGAAACAATACCAGTGATCGTAAAATAGGTCCATGATTGACCTTACATTTATAATGATAAAGGCTGAAGCCAGGGCGACTTTTCCTAGGAGCCACGATAGGCAGACATTAAGATGATTACAATCAGGAAAGCTACGATATGCATTTATGAACGAATGCCGCAATCGGCCATGAAATATTTGGCTTTAGAGTATAATCATAAAAGCTTGTTCAATAGTGATGCCTCGACAGGCTGATGCCTCGACAGGCTTTCATACATCAGAACCAAGATTAGTCGAAAGCTTAGATAGCATTAATGTAATAGGTTACGTTTGGCCATGAAACGATACCAGTGATCGTAAAATAGGTCCATGATTGACCTTACATTTATAATGATAAAGGCTGAAGCCAGGGCGACTTTTCCGAGGAGCCACGATAGGCAGACATTAAGATGATTACAATCAGGAAAGCTACGATATGCATTTATGAACTAAGGTCGCGATCGGCCATGAAATATTTGCCTTTAGAGTACAATCATGAAAACTCATACAAGTGATGCCTCGATAGGCAGAGTTCATGCATCGAGAACAAAATTAAGTCGAAAGCTTCGATAGCATTAATGAAATAGGCCACGATTGGCCATAAAAAAACAAAAAACAAACAAACAGTAATCGTAGAATTTCAGAAGCCGCGATAGACTTAGAATTATTGCAGATATCAGAAACGAAAGTCAAGGCAAATATATTTGTATAGCGCTTTTCAAATACAGATTGTATCAAAGCAGCTTCATGGTATTAAATTAAAATAATACAACAAGGTTTGTTTCTAGTGGAATTTATTGATTGATAAAATTAAATTAAATATCCCCAAAAAATCCCCAACTGAGCAAGCCAAAGGCTTGCCAAAGCCAAAGAAAGAAAGTAAGCCAAAGAAAGCAAGCAAAATAAAGTCACGATAGACATAAGCAAGCAGGGATACGAGTAACCTTGGAGCGTTGTTATGGTATTTTCACAAAGCTAATCAATTAATCAATTATGGGCTGAGTTGACGGTAAAGAACGAGATAAAGAAATTGACTGCGTGTATAACTAAACAGATTTAGCAGCGAAAAGCAGACATATGATAGATGTATGGATCGTTAACCACCACCAGTAGCTAGCGAAGAAATTTACCTCAATTTTGGGTTGAGAGGGCTTGTTGAGCATTTAGTAGGCTACAATCTGAATATGAAAACAGGAAGAGAAGCGACCATAATGGATGGGAAGTAATAAAAGGGGGGTTAAATGAATTGTACTTTTCTGTAATGTTGCTGTTAAAGCATAAACAACATCTGAAAAGTTACAACGCACAAACTTCAAGCATGGAAGACTTAATTTAAAGAGAATGATTTTAAAGGACTGCAACAACGCTAAGAGGGACTGAGCGGCACTCCCTCTGGATTAGTGGCATCACAAACCCCAAAGTCACATAAATCCAGCTCCCGGAATATGATCTATAGCATATCAAAACAGAATGCAATGACAATTCCAGAACAGTATATTAATATCTTTGGGGCATTCCAAGCAAAACCCCTCACACGCACCCTGGGCACACTGAAGTACCCACCACACATCGATTTTGAAATTGTAGACGAGCAAGGAACAACTGGCCGTGATCAGGATGGGAAATAAGGGAATCTGAAAAGAAAAGCGAAACATTATAAACAATTCTGCAGAATATAAGATTTTAAGGTGTAGGGAGCCACACCTTCAGTTATATACGGTCTAGCTGGATTAAGCAAAGCGACTGATCGGATCGCTTAATTAGCACAGAGTGCCAGTGATAACAGACGAGAGATGAGCCTGCCTTGAAGAGATACATTTTTTTTTTTTTTTTTTTTTATAACCATTAAATCTTAATCGTATTAATATTAGTACGATACTTACCTGAAGTAAGGTGACGCATACCGATAAGATACAACCTCAATCACACTAGATATTCTGTTGTTGACTTTAAGCATAGAATGTATTTCTCAGCTGTGCAGCGCACGCCTGACTTTACTCTCGAGATGCTCTTGTATGAGTGAAGTTTTATTCATAGCTGAGAGATCACTGGCCATGGCAACCAAGGGAGTCCCTTGAATAGAATAAGTGAACATTTAAATCGTACAGATGAGTAAATACAATGTCACTCGAGTCTTCTTGACTGTGATTTGTCTGGTGATTGGTTTGAATTGTATGGTCTAAAACTAAACTTATAACTGTTAGTTCTACGGTGTTAAGCACGTTTTAGTCTGTGACATTTGACCTGAGCATCCTAGTCTGCCTTTGTACATTTAATATCAACTACCTATAATGTAAATATTTCTATGACGCATATCTGTGGATTAAGTAGACACCAAGAAAATTTGTATTACAGCGATTGTACCATATTTATGTTAGTGAAGAATTTAAATATAAGTATTAAAAGATCTTGATATGAAAAAGAAAACAGTAGAACAGTTGTAGAGCACTGTATATGTATCACTTACTTCCTATGTATTAAATACCCCTGCAACATATACCCATAACTCCTACCCTTCATAACCATGACTACTACGGCATACGCATAACATCCAATGACCAACTTGCTTTAAAGGTCAGCTTCTCTTTATGATATGGACATATTTACATGTATCATTTTCAAATTTTTACAACCCTTTATACATTATAACTTTCCCGACGGTCGGGAAGTGATTTGGCTGAAACCTCTCATAAATGCCGAAGCAATACCAAATCAGAGAAGGGCGTAAAACAAGTTACTGCTCCTTTAAGATAGAAGGCACTCTCACGTGGTGAGTGAGCAGATGAGGAGCGCGGACTGTGAATATGGCATATACATAAAGCCGATTTAATAACTTAGTTGCTCTTAAGCTTAATTTAAATCTATTCAGCAACCCAGTTGTTAGTATTTTGCAACTACCCATGAGTGCGTGGGATCGACAACGCTAAAAATAGATTACCACTGCGCTCGCTGAGGAAATCAGTTACGTGAATCTTTGTTTACACTTGCTACAACCATTCAGCAAGCTATCCAGCCCTACTTTTAAAAGCGTTACAGTGAGTATGATGCGTTGCAGACTGCTGTACATGTATCGGCAGTTTAAGAAAACTACCACTTCGCCAGTCACCATTTGATATTTACCACTGCTGATGAAGGGAGCAGAAGAGCAAGTTTATACTTACCTGAATGAAGTTTAATCTGTAATGGGGACATGTAAACAATGGCAGCTGGAAGCGCCTACCAACGTAAAAGCCTTGAAAGTGGAACTTGAACTACCCTGTGAAGAGATCGTCTCTCGTGAGATTTCAGCCGCCACGTCCGTGTTTCCTACACAAGCGTGTCGCACTCGCGCACCGCGAAAGTTGCTGAGATCAAATCAACGATATGACTTGTGTTGTTATGATTGGAATCGAAACGCGAGTAAGTGAACGCCGGCGTCTGTTTCTGCGAACTGAATGGAAGCGTAATGGCAGCTAAAACTTTACTACGACACCTGCAGGCAACAAAATGGGATGGTAAGAACAGTCTTATATATTTGATGTCAGGCTGTGATTGGTAGCGTGTAATTGTGAATTAATGACGTGGCAGTAGAGTCTTTCTAGTAGAACTTTCGCTTACGCTTTCATTTCTCATATAATGGTGTCAATGCAGGCAGATCCATATTATTGTTGAAAATTAAATAAAATGTTAAATTTTATGTCCCCAACTAAGCAAGCCAAAAGCCAATGGCAACAAAGGTGAAAAAAGGCAAAAAAGGCGACAGTGGCAAGGAACCAAAACTCCATCAGGTGACAGAATGGAGAAAAAAATGAGAACTGGCCAACAAACGAACAGTGTATGATTATGATTCATGCAGCATTATAGGTCAGATTGGATTGGAACAATCAGAATATTATCCAGTTCCATCTGGTTGAAGATCGGAGTCATCACGCCGGTATGGAGATGGGTTTTAGACAGAGCTACTCGTGGTCCCGGCCAACCCAACACTTCATCACAACTTCACCATTCAGCTAGATTCATCATCCATAACTCCATCAAGGTCAGCCAGGAACCTTGGTGTGGTAATCGATGATCAATTGAACTTCACAGACCACATTGCTAGAACTGCCCGGTCATTTAGATTTGCCTTGTACAACATTAGGAGGATCAGGCCCTTCCTATCAGAACATGCTACACAACTCCTTGTCCAAACGCTAGTTTTTGTCCAGACTGGACTATTGTAACGCTCTCCTGGCTGATCTTCCAGCTTGCACGGTCAAACCTCTGCAACTGATCCAGAATTCTGCAGCTAGAGTGGTCTTTAACGAGCCGAAGAGAGCACATCACTCCTCTCCTCACAAAATTGCACTGGTTGCCAGTTGCTGCTCGCATCAAATTCAAGTAACTGACATTTGCCTACAGGACAACCACTGGCTCTGCTCCCTTTTACTTAAACTCATTACTTTGGACTTATGTGCCATCCAGAAACTTGCGCTCTGCAAGCGAACAGCGTCTTGTGGTGCCATCTCAAAGATGCACAAAATCTCTTTCTTGGACCTTTACCATGAATGTTCCCTGCTGGTGGAATGATCTGCCTAACTCAAAAAGAGCTGCCAAAGTCCATAGCCACTTTCAAGAAACGGCTGAAGACTCTTCTTTTTCGACAGCACTTGATCCAGTAATACTAACTTTCTCTTCTATTCTATTCTATTCTATTCTATTCTGTTCTATATAAAAAATAAATAAATATATATATTTTTAAAAAAAATAACATTTACTGCGTTAGATTAAACTGAGAAGGGTCATAGCACTTTCATATTGTTGTCCTACTGTTAGTTTAACTGCTTCTATTGTTCTCATTTGTAAGTTGCCTTGGATAAAAGCGTCTGCTAAATGAATAAATGTAAATGTAAATGTAAATGTTTGTTGAGGATCAGTGCCGATGGCTGTCGTGTCGATGAAGGCCTTACAGGGGAGAGTCTATTTGACACAATCTCTACTGACACTTCAGGGATGCGTTGTGGTCGTGTCTAGGCGCAGATCCTCCATTTGATCTGAATACAGCCTGGATCCAGCTGACTACATCATGCGTTATGGTCGTGTCTAGGCGCAGGTCCTCCATCTGATCTGGATGAGGCCCGGATCCGGCTGACTACATCATGCGTTGTGGTCGTGTCTAGGCGCAGGTCCAACAAACCAACTGATTACAGTAAACCTCGGAATAAGCAGAAAGACTAACATTAGCGTAGATGCCATTCTTCTTATGATGCAATGTGTACATCGGGTGTTATAGGAAGTGTTCCCGGTTCCGGCTGACTTAATTTATGTAGCCTAATAATAATTTAACTGATTTGAATGATAGGAATTTATAATTTTCTATGTGTATGCCAGGTTAAAGAGATGTGTTTTTAGTCTAGATTTAAACTGACAGAGTGTGTCTGCTTCCCGGACAATGTTAGGGAGACTGTTCCAGAGTTTAGGTGCTAAATAAGAAAAGGATCTACCGCCAGCATTCGATTTTGATATTCTAGGTATTATCAACTGGCCAGAATGTTGTGATAGCAATAGATGTGAAGGGCTATAATGTGTTAAAAGCTCGCTCAAGTAATGGGGAGCTTAACCATTTAGTGCTTTATAAGTAATCAGCAATATTTTAAAATGTATACAATGTTTAATAGGGAGCCAATGCAGTATTGACAGAACCGTGCTAATATGGTCATACTTCCTGGTCCTAGTAAGAACTCTAGCTGCTGCGTTTTGGACCAGCTGGAATTTGTTTATTAAGCGTGCAGGGCAAACACCCAGTAGTGCGTTAAAATAATCTAGCCTTGAGGTCATGAACGCATGAACTAACTGTTCTGCATTCTGTAATTGAAAGCATATGTTGCAATTTAGATATATGTTTAAGATGGTAGAATGTTGTTTTACAGATGCTAGAAACATGGCTTTCAAATGAAAGATTGGTATCAAAGAGCACACCCAGGTTCCCAACTGACGACGAAGACTTGACAGAGCAGCCATCAAGTGTTAGACAGTGTTCTAGGTTACTACGTGTAGAGGTTTTTTGTCCAATAATTCAGTAGGAAATTACTGGTCATCCAATTTTTTATATCAGCTATGCATTCCATTAATTTTGTAAATTGGTAAGTTTCGTCAGGGCACAAAGAAATATAGAGCTGAGTAACATCAGCATAACAATGAAAACTAATGCCATGCTTCCTAATGATATCTCCCAAGGGTAGCATGAACAGGGTGAAAAGCAACGGTCCTAGAACTGAGCCTTGTGGTACTCCATACTGAACTTGTGATCGATACGACATGACCTCTCTTCATTTACTGCTACAAACTGATAACGGTCAAATAAGTATGATTCAAACCATGCTAATGCAATTCCACTAATGCCAACAACATTTTCGAGTCTATTCAAAAGAATGTTGTGGTCGATGGCATCAAATATAGCACTAAGATCCAGTAACACTAATAGAGAGATACAATCAGATGATAAGAGCAATTTGTCATTTGTAACTTTAATGAGAGCAGTCTCAGTACTATGATACGGTCTAAATCCTGACTGGAAATCCTCCCAGATACCATTTCTCTCTAAAAAGGAATATAGCTGTAAGGATACCGCCTTTTCTAGTGTTTTTGACAGAAAGGGTAGATTTGAGATTGGCCTGTAATTGACTAATTTTCTAGGATGAAGTTAAGAGGTTTAATAATAGCCAGCTTAAAAGTCTTCAGTACATATCCTAATGACAAAGATGAATTAATGATTTTAAGAAGATGATATATGACCTCTGGAAGCCTCTCTTTTAGCAGCTTAATCGGTATAGGATCTAACATACATGTTGATTTAGATGATTTAAGGAGTTTAGACAATTCTTCCTCTCCTATAGCAACGAATGAATGAAAGGGACACTACAATGCACTGTCTGATGCGATACTGTAGTACAGTGGTTCCCAAAGTGGGTGCCGCGGCACCCTGGGGTGCCGTGACAACTGGCTAGGGGTGCCGCAGAATCTCAGCTTTATTTTCCAATTTAAACAGCCTAAAATAACTATCGTACCATATAATAACCTTTTACAGCCAAGGTTATAATCGTTAACGAAAACGAACGAAAAAACGAAAACTAGGTGGGAAAAAACACTATTTAAAACACGCAGCGTGTTCGTTCAGCTGCATTTCCTTTCCCTGCTCTCTCTGTCACTCACGCGTCTCTCACATGCGCACGCGCACAGTCGCACACACACACACACACACACACACACACACTCACAAACACACAGCTCCTGCCCTCCGTGCACACTGCGTCTCCATGAGAACGAGTTTTGTTCGATGTTGAAAGCAAGTTCGCGAAAGGTTGGTCTCTCTATCTCGTGAACACCTTTACACAATCACACATTAAAAAGTGGTATAAAAATATTTTTAATTCTGAATATAATTTTGTCAGTGTGTTATTGTCGACCCGAGAAGCGATTGCGCCTTCTTTAGAAAGTTAACTAGTCTTTTTGAAAACAAAAAGTCAAAACGAAATAAAAATAAACACTAATGAAAAATGCAAAACTATAATAGGCTAAAACCCTGTTTACAGCATATTTTAAAATCATATCAAAACCCCAACATATGCAAAAATATTTGGAGTTGTTTATTATTATTTAAAGAGTTAAGTATCTTTAAATCTGTTTTATTCCAATGATTCTCACATACAGTAGCCTACCGTAATTGGTTAAAATCAGTCTGTTGACGTGTGTCCAGTTATTGATGGACTGATGATTCATCTAAAGGGGTTGTTTCGCCTCATATTATGTCTGTTGTAATGCATTCATAATAAATTCATGCTGCTGTTTATGCTTCATTGGTTGTTTGCTCATCTGGATATAATTGTATATATGTATGTACATATGTTCGTTTAGTTTAATTGGGTTAGGGTGCCGTGGAAAAAAAAAACACTACAAAGGGGTGCCATGCTTTCAAAAAGTTTGGGAACCACTGCTGTAGTAGACGGTTACATAGTTATAATTTTCTCCCTAATATTATCAATCTTGCAAGTAAAGAAGTTCATAAAGTCATTACTGCTATGCTGTTTGGAAACATCAGTTGCAGCTTTATTTCTTCTTAATTTAGCCACTGTATCAAATAAATACCTAGGGTTGTTGTTTGTTTTCTTTTAAGAGAGTCGAAAAATAAGCAGATCTAGCAGTTTACGACAATGAGTGGGTCCTGACACGTGTTGTTTAACTCCAATAGAGTTTAGAATGTCTCTAAATGCCAATCCCAATGCATCTTTTTCATTATCTACATGGATATTAAAAATCAATCAAAAACAATTAGGATTTTATCTTAAGTCAATTAGTAGTGGGAAGTTCGGATCATTTTACTGACTCGGATCTTTGAGTCTCGTTCAGCAAAATGAACAAATCTTTTTTTTCCGAGTCATTTCGTTCATTTCTGCATAATATAAATAAAATGGCATGTTAAATATCCCAACACATCTAGTACTTATGAAAATTTTGATTACATTTGTAAAAAGAATAAAAATAAACTATAGGGTAATGCAGCCAAAGCCAAATTATAAGAAACCGAAATGTTTTATTAATTGATTAGTTGTTGGGTCTTAAGTTCAGGATATTGCAGTCTGACTCTGTTAGTTCACCTCACCTCCTGATCTGAGACGTTCTTTCCTTTGCAACTTCATATTTATCACGTTTGTTCTCCTCCTCTCGTGTCTCGAGACGTTAGTTGTCGACTCGTCAGTGTCTGACTCTGATCTGTCTGCTGGGCCGTGATACAGCAGGGCCGGAAACAGAAATGATTAGTTCATCTTTCGAGTCTTGAGTTAGGCCGGGTCCGAGCAAAGAGTATAGAAGTAGCCTACCAAGAGGCGAAACTCCGTTGCAGTTTTGACAACAGCCACTAGGTGGCGCTTCGGTAGCGCGGCCGCCATTTTGGACTGAACCAACGGCTTTACCGTTGGCAGAACTACCGTATACACTGCAGCATTAACATTGTAACATAATGTCTGTAAATTGGAAACAAAGCAAACAGTGTTCTGCCATCAACTGTAACAACTATCAGTGTACAACCAAGCAACTAGCATTTCATAGATTCCCCAAAGATTCAGAGAGGTAAAGTAGAAAAGTGTTTTATTAACGTTAAAGTGAGCTAACGTCAACGATAACAGGTGCTGTAACATTAATGTAAGCTATCCCATAAGCGCAGTAACAGTTTGCTAACGTTATGTATTTGGTCAAAATTGGGTCAAGACTCGAAATGGGCTTTTTAAATCGCATATTTTCAGAGATATATGTACACCTAACCTGGCAAATGACAGCTTTATTAATTCATTGTTATCACTAAATTAACCCTTTAACTGTCACCCTTTTTTCGCATAAACATGAAACTCACTATCCAAACTTAAATGGTTGTAATTCAAGAATGCTTTGGAATATAGACCTATGGTTGGTCTTGTTTTAAAGAAGACATTTGCCAGGTTATAACTGAAGTGAAATAAATTATGAAAGTGAAACAGAAAAAAAGTTATATAAGTTTGAGTTTATTAATATGTACAAATTTAAAAATATAATTATTTATATTTTATATCAAATATATATATTACAAAATATATTTTACTCTATAACTGCAAGAAAATGAAAGCAAAAAATCGGAACAAGTTGTGTTTCACATTTTAGGTTGATATCTCAAAAAATTAGCTTTCAGTAAGATTTTGAAGGTGTGCCAGATGGGTGCAGAACCTGAGGAATGCTACATTGACAGGGATAAGCTCCCAGCAGCTCCATCAGAGCTACAGGGTGTGCAGTGCACATTTCCACCCCAGCCAGTTTAAAAGGCCATCAGATGTGCATGTATAATTGAAAATATAGTAATAGTTTAATCATAGAATACTGATATTGAAATGTATATTATAAACATCAAAGATTTTATTATAAAAACAGCCATGCAGGACTGAACTGGAATGCAGTGCCCACTATGGTTAATGCCCCAACCCACCGCCACCACTGGACATAGTGCACAAGAGAAAACCACCAAAGACACGCCAGGAGTTGCCACCAAAGAAACGTAAGAGTCTATATTATGTTACAGGTTGACTTATTCTCAGTCTTAATGTCTATCAAATAGTATCAACATCTTGTTCTGCTGTTGAATAATTGAATGGGTTTTTTTGCTGTAAAATTATTCAGTTATGACCTAAGTTACGAATATTGTGCTTTTTATTTTTTACAGGGAAACAGAGTCACACCACTGGTCCATTTTTTGAGAAACATAGCTTGCCTGATGATGATGCTGTCGCAGGTCCTTCGTCGCCACCATCATCACCAGATAATAATGCTGTCGCAGGACCTTTATTACCACCACCGATACAACCAGACCTGACAGGCGCTAATAAAAAAACATTCTATGAATATCAGGTCTCTGAAGTCACAGATATGCAAGCTGAAGGCAAAAGTAAGGCACCTCACTCGCCAGAAGACCAGGAAGATGGATGTGATGAATGAACTGAAGAGACTGTTACCAGCCAAGTCTTATGCTTTTTTCAGCACTCAGTTACGGATGTGCCAGCGCAAGGCTAATGGTTTCCGTTGGACCGTTCAAGACAAAGCCTTTTTCTTGTCTCTCCTGCATGCCAGTCCTAAGTGTTATCGGCTACTCTGCAAAGTCTTTTCGATGCCATCTGTCCGCACACTCCAGAGGGTCATTAAGTCTCTTGATTTCAAACCTGGTTTTAATCAAAGCATTCTGTTCACCATAAAGAAGGCAATGGAGACCATGACGCCCAGGGACAAGGTATGTGCCATCATCACCAACGAGATGTCCCTCAAACAGGCAGTCCATTATGATAAGCCTGCAGATAGAGTTAAAGGCTTTGAGGATCTTGGAAAAAGTCATCGTAGTCCATTTGTGGCCAACTATGCCTCAGCATTTATGGTAAGAGGCCTTTTCCGGAAGTGGAAGCAACTGTTTGGATATTGCTTCAAAAGTGGGCCCATACCACATTCCCGGCTTCAGTCATTGCTGCTTGAGGGAATTCGTGAGCTGAGGAAGGCTGGAATGGAGTGCATAGTCTTCATTTGTGACCAGGGTGCTGGTAATCGTGCAATGCTTGCTCGCCTTGGGATGACAAAGGAGCAGCCATACTTTGAGGTTGATAATATCAAAGTGTTTTGCCTGTGGGATCCACCTCATTTGATAAAAAACATACGCAACAACTGGCACAACCGCGGCTTTGCATTGGATGGAGATGAAATCACCTGGGCTGTTCTGGAAGATCTATATGCTTACGACAGCAGACAGGAGATCCGATTGTGTTGCCGTCTCACAAAGAAGCATGTTTATCTCCCTCCTTTTGCCGCCATGAGAGTAAAGTTAGCTACACAGGTCTTGAGTCACTCAGTTGCTGTAGGAATCAAGACACTGGCACAGATAAAGCAACTCAAAGGTCAACCACAGAGAAACTACATGGCCGCTGCCAAATTCTGCGAGAACTTTGATGGCCTCTTTGACTGCCTCAACTCCCAGCGCCTCAAGGATTCTCGCAAGCTTAAATTTGCCCTCTCTGATGTATCCGCACATTTTCCATTCTTTGATCAATGTATGGAGTGGCTCCCCCGTCTGATGCTTATTGGTGCTCCCCCCGGAACCAAGCAGCTCCCATGTGTGGAAGGATGGCAACATAACATCTTGTGCCTCAAAATGCTCTGGAGGGATATCCGTGAGCGTCATCAGGTGTCTTACCTGTTGACCAATCGGCTGAATCAAGACTGCCTTGAAAATGCATACTCATCCATTAGAGGTAAATAACATCAATGTTGTACTCAATATATACTATATATCGTACTCGGTTACTAACGTAACCTCGGTTCTCTCTAGAAGAGGGAACGAGAACTGCGTTTTATCAAAACGCTACGGGAAAAGTCTCTTTTCACGAAACACTGAAGCAAAAATTATCCTTTAATTTTTCATATGTAAAACGCGTTGCGGCAGCAGCAGACAGCTGAAGCAAGACGGCTTGTCTGCTCATTGGCTGCTCTGCGGCAACTGCATAAGCCTATCGAGCGCAGGCTGATGCAACATCAGACCAATGAGGGCGCTTCGCGCCCTCCTCGCCACTTCCCGCCGAGACGGGCGTGGCTTACCTCTATAAAACGAGCTCGAGAAGGCTGACTCACTTGATTTTGATCGCCGAAGCGAACCAGAGTGAACCAAATGCACGGCAAGGGAACGCAGTACTCGTTCCCTCTTCTAGAGAGAACCGAGGTTACGTTAGTAACCGAGTACGTTCTCTTACGAGAGTTCTCTCGTACTGCGTTTTATCAAAACGCTACGGGAACCCCTTGCAAAACGCCGTGCGTGCTGGGATAAAAACACTGATCACCGGAAGCTATTTCAGGCATACAGTGCATAATCACCAGATAGACTCACACAGAGTCAGGGAATAAGGGGGGGAAGCCTTAATTCCCTATACTGTAGCGTCCGCAGGCTTAACATGACCTCACAGGGAGAGTCTACAGGACAGGAGGGGTCTCCTCCGTCCTTATATAGACATGTCCACAGACGCGAATATGACATCACATAGCCAGGGTAGGGAGCCTGCACTAATGTGGGAAAACGTGGGTCTTACACAGTTCAGCCCAGTATAGTCGGTATAGTATTACACCGACAAAAGCTTAGCCTGTAAGGCGGGAACCTCTAGGTTATAAAACCTGATAAATGTAGACGGAGAGGCCCAGCCTGCCGCCGTACATATATCCTGTAAGGAAATCCCGCTGGACCAAGCCCACGAGGAGGCAACGCCTCTCGTAGAGTGCGCTCTGACTCCCAACGGGCATTGAATGCCCTTGGCAGTATAAGCCAGCGCTATGGCGTCAACTATCCATCTGGATAGACTTTGTTTCGAAACAGCCGTTCCTTTGGAACGTCCGCTGAACGAGACAAAGAGCTGCTCTGTCTGTCTAAAGGCAGCAGAGCGGGACATATAAGTTCTTAAAGCCCTAACAGGGCAAAGAAAACTCGAGTCCCCTTCCTCACTCGACGCCGGCAGGGCAGCCAGGGAAATGACCTGAGCCCGAAAAGGCGTGTTGAGGGATTTCGGCACATAGCCGTGCTTAGGTTTGAGTATGACTTTAGAGTCATTAGGACCAAACTCCAAGCACGTCGGGCTCACGGAGAGCGCGTGCAGATCGCCTATGCGCTTCACTGAAGCGAGAGCCATCAAAAACACTGTTTTGAAAGACAAATGTTTGAGGCTGATTGACTGGATAGGCTCGAAAGGGGCACCTTTCATGGCCGCCAGGACCGTAGAAAGGTCCCACATAGGGACTGACGGAGGTCTGGGTGGATTCAGTCTCCTAGCTCCCCTGAGGAAGCGGATGACTAAATCATTCCTTCCTAGTGACTGACCCAGCGTTGAACCGGAGAACGCTGAAATAGCCGCCACATACACTTTGAGCGTGGAAGGAGATCTGCCCTTATCCAACAGCTCTTGTAGGAAGGAGAGAACCTCCGTTACCTCACATTCGAGGGGTGAAAGGCTCCGAGCTGTACACCAGCCGGAGAAAACCGACCACTTTGAAGCATAGAGTCGCCTGGTCGACGGCGCTCTAGCCTCCGTGATGGTATTCATGACTCCCTCTGCGAGACCAACGGGTATCCGTTGAGCGCCCACACATGAAGGGACCATAGTTCCGGGTGTGGGTGCCAGATCGAGCCCCTGGCCTGCGAGAGGAGATCTCTCCTCAACGGCACTGGCCATGGAGCGATGTCTGCTAACTGCATCAGAACTGGGAACCATGCCTGGTTCTTCCAGAACGGTGCTACAAGCAGCACTGGGCATTTCGTTTTCCTGACCCGTTCCAACACCTGAGGCAGGAGGGAGACGGGGGGAAAAGCATATAGCGGGCAGCGCGGCCACTTTTGGGACAGCGCGCTGTCGGTCTTTGAAAAGAATGCGGGGCAGTGAGCGTTTTCGCGGGACGCGAATAGGTCCACCTCCGCTATGCCGAATCTCTCCCACAACAGCCAGACTGTTTGTGGGTGTAGAGACCATTCGCCCGTAGGAACGTTGTTCCTGGACAGTCTGTCCGGGCCCACATTCAGCAGCCCGGGCACATGTACTGCTCTCAGCGAGCGCAGGTTGTGCTGAGCCCATAGCAGGAGGCGTTTCACCAGCCTGTACAGGGGTATGGAATTCAGACCGCCCTGGCGATTTATGTAGGACACCACTGCCATGTTGTCCGAACGGACTATGACGTGTTGGTCCTTGATGTGGGGACAAAAACGCGTCAGCGCGTTGTGCACTGCCAGCATTTCTAGGCAGTTTATGTGTTGGAGCTTTTCCCGTTCCGACCATAGGCCGAAGGACGGTCTGCCCTCGAGCAGCGCTCCCCATCCCGAGGTGGATGCGTCCGTAGACACCATCCTCACCCTCGAGGAAGTCCCCAGGCTTACACCTGATTGGTACCAGTCGTTCGCCATCCAAGGCACCAGGGCTGTGACACAGTCCTGATCGACCTTGAGGCGTAATGACCGGACACCCACGCTCTGCGCAGAACCCGCGCTTTCAACCAGAACTGCAGCGGGCGCATGCGGAGCAAGCCCAGCCGGAGAACTGACGATGCTGAGGCCATGAGACCCAGCATCCTTTGAAATTTTCTGAGCGGGGTGAAAGCGCCGCGGCGGAAAGACATCGCCGCGCGCTGAATGTTCAGCACGCGCTGTGGCGACAGCCGCGCTGTCATAGACTGTGAGTCCAGAACTATACCCAGAAACGGAATCGTTTGGCTGGGGTTCAGTGAACTCTTCGCCCAATTGACCGTGATACCAAGATTCTCGAGGTGATCGAGTAAAATGGCTCTGTGCTCTATGAGCTGAGATCGTGATTGGGCTAGGATCAACCAGTCGTCCAAATAGTTCAGCACTCGCATGCCTCTGAGTCTGAGAGGAGCGAGCGCTGCGTCCATGCATTTCGTAAATGTACGAGGTGCCAGGGACAAGCCGAAAGGCAGGACTGTATACTGGTATGTCTGACCCTCGAAGGCGAATCTCAAGAATCGCCTGTGATGTGACGCTATCTGTATTTGAAAATACGCGTCCTTCAGATCTATCGACATGAACCAGTCTTCTCGGCGAACATGCGCGAGAATTTTGCTGGTTGTGAGCATTTTGAAACGGCGTTTCACTAATACTCTGTTCAGTCGTCTTAGGTCCAGAATGGGTCTGATACCGCCGTCCTTTTTGGGGACTAGAAAGTATCTGCTGTATATCCCCTGTTCGCTTTGAACTCGGGGAACAAGCTCTATCGCCCCTTTGCTTATCAGTTTTGATATTTCGGCGCGAAGTAGGTGTGCTACATTCAGCGGAACCGAAGTTTCGACGCGCGCTGTGAAGCGCGGAGGGCGTCGACAAAACTGTAGCGAGAAGCCTCTCTTTATAATGCCTAAAGACCCAGTCCGAAACCCCTGGAAGCGCTGCCCATGCATCTGCATGGTTGGCTTAGGGCCGGATACAGAGCGCGCTCTGTTCGCCGTGCGACAGAGGTGCTATGGGGCTCACAAACATAGGCGTTATGCCTGCGGCATTTGAGGCGGGGGGCGCGCTTAATACAGCGGGCGGAGCGCTCGCCCTCGACCTTACAACAGTGTTTGGCTGAGTGAGGGGGGGCTGCGCGAGTCCCGTGGGACTCATGTGTGCGAGTAGATGTGGGCTGTGAGCGGGCACATTTACTGCTTGGGGCGCGCTGCTTGTGTAAGCAGCGCGCGCACTCACAGGTCTCGTTTTTACAGAGAGCCTGTGATCTGATAGACATAGTGTTCGTGGGCACTGAGTAGTGGGCACTTTTACTATGTGGGGAGCGCAATCGACCTGAGTCGATTTTATTTGCGCGAGCCCTAAGTGCAGGACTGTGCTTATGTGTAGGGATGTGCACTGAGAAGTGGGCATCAACACTACATTTATAGCACCATCGGCCGTGGCCGGGACACCAGAAATACCGTGAGTAAGTGTGGGCGCGGGAGAGCGGGCACAGTTACTGCAATGAGTGCACTGTCTGTCTGAGCAGAGTGAATGCACACAGGTTTCGTCTTCACAGAAACCACAAGGCATGCAGAACATAGTGTTTGTGGGCACTAGGCAGTGGGCACGTTCACTATGTTGCGTGCGTGATCGACCCGAGTCGAATATATGAGCGCGGGCCCTGTGTGAAGGGCTGTGCTAGTGTGTAGGAATGGGCACTAGCAGTGGGCATCTTCTCTACACATATAGCATCATTGGCCGTGCTCGTGGACAGCAAAAAACACGTCTGCAGTTGCCTCTCGGGGAACAAACAGAGTGATTTGCATTCGGCGGCATAAATATTTTCTGCCGGCCGGCCTGGGGTTTGAACCTCCGATCCCCCGCGCGCAAGTCTAAGAATCTACCACTGGACCACAGTGAAGATACATTGACCAAGTCAGCGCGAGTATTATCCGCACTGGCGTTTGCTTGCAGGCGTGTACCACGTGCTCGTGGCCAGCAAAAAACACGTCTGCAGTTGCCTCTCGGGGAACAAACAGAGTGATTTGCATTCGGCGGCATAAATATTTTCTGCCGACCGGCCTGGGGATCGAACCTCCGATCGCCCGCGCGCAAGTCTAAGAATCTACCACTGGACCACAGTGAAGATACATAGACAAAGGCAGCGCGAGTATTATCCATACTGGCGTTTGCTTGCAGGCCTGTGCCACGTGCTTGTGGGCAGCAAAAAACACGTCTGCAGTTGCCTCTCGGGGAACAGACAGAGTGATTTGCATTTTCAGACGCCTGCAAAATGCCAGAATGTGAGAAGAGTGGAAATCGCCCAGTTTCAGCGGGGCTGAAAACACTCCATTCTCCTTTCGCCAGTGACGCGCGGGAACCGTAGAAACGGTGTTCGGTTGCAGGCAAGCGGGTACTACGCGCTCGCAGGCTGCAAAATGCATCTCTGCAGTCGCCTTCAGGGGACTTACAGAGCAAAGCATTGGCGGCATAAATATATATGCCGCTAGACCGGGATTCGAACCCCGGTCTCCCGCGTGAAGAACCTATAATTCCACCACTGAGCCACAGGGGGATACAGGCTTTGAAAGCGGCGTCAAGATATATTCTTCGGCGTTTGCTGGCAGGCAAGCGTGTAACAGACTCACTTGCTGCAATAATATTTCCAGTCGCCGAACAGGGAACTGAGAAATGTGAGAGAAAAGAGGTCAGACCGACCAACGGTGGGACTAAGAACACTCTTTTCTCCTTCGCCGGTGAATGACGCGTGCCGAGGCAGGGTAGCTTTTCTTGTAACGTAAAGAAAAACTAATCCCGCCCTCCGCTTCCAGGAAGGGCAGCCTCGGAAGGATGCCCGGTGAGGGCTCGGAGTGAAGGCGTTCGCCGTCAGCGAGCGCGAGCACTGCATGAGAAGGCATCTTGAAAAAGACGCAGCTCTTTTAGGGGTGTGTGTTGCAAAGCAAACACACACACACAAACACAAGAACAAGAATGTAAAGGATATGGCGTCGGAAAGCACAGCAGGTACGGCGGTAGAAGGCGGCGTTGGCCAGCGGCTTCAAGGGCTCGTCCCGCTGAAGTGCTTGCATCAGACGACGCGTGCTTCCTCGTGATCCAGCGATGTGTGCGCTTCGCTGAAGAGATTAAAATCAAGTGAGTCAGCCTTCTCGAGCTCGTTTTATAGAGGTAAGCCACGCCCGTCTCGGCGGGAAGTGGCGAGGAGGGCGCGAAGCGCCCTCATTGGTCTGATGTTGCATCAGCCTGCGCTCGATAGGCTTATGCAGTTGCCGCAGAGCAGCCAATGAGCAGACAAGCCGTCTTGCTTCAGCTGTCTGCTGCTGCCGCAACGCGTTTTACATATGAAAAATTAAAGGATAATTTTTGCTTCAGTGTTTCGTGAAAAGAGACTTTTCCCGTAGCGTTTTGATAAAACGCAGTACGAGAGAACTCTCGTAAGAGAACAGTGTATTGTATTCACCTTGCCTTACACGTTATTTACTTGTAATCGGGGATGTTCTTCTTCAAAAAAAACAAAAACAAACACAACACTTATTAAGATTTAAGTGTATTCAGTAAAATATATATTTATATATATACCAAATATATATATCAGTACCAAATTTAATTTACAATGTTGGTATTAATTTGAATTGGGGCACACTTTTTTTAAAACACTTAAATTTAAAATTGTTGTAATTGTAATAAAAAATTGTAATTGTAATTACTGTATTTAGCATGGTGGTGTGTATGTTTGTTTCAGCTCGTGGCGGTAATCGTGACAATCCTGATTCTGTCCAGTTTGAATGTGAATATCGGGCTGTGGCCACAGGACTGATGTTCAACAACTCTGAAAAGACCAACTGTGAGCAAGATCTTGACACCTTCCTACTGTAGTTCAGTGCATATACCTCCCAGGAGAGTCCCCAGGTCATCAATGACACAGAGATGGTTCTGAAAGAACATGACTACAGTAGAGTGGCTGCAGATAGTGGGGTGGCTGAGAGAGGCCCCCCTTCAATACACGTGACAAACAAAACCATGCTTTGGAGACCATGGTAAGTAATTTTTTTTTTTACTTTGTATATTAACATTGCTAATTAACTATTAATGTTTGCTTATATTTTATTATACATAAAGAAGATACGATGAATTACACTGAGGTCAGGGAGAGAGAGGTTCCCTTGATCAATGAATCAGAGAGGCCAGAGAGAATGCTCAGCCAGGACAAGCCATCTACCTCTAGTAATGCTCAGGATCTCAAAATTCAAGGAAAGGGCTCAGCCAGGACCAGCTATCTCCAAGAACATGAGGTCTTGGCAACTCAGAATCAGAACTGGTTTATGAAAAAAAATTCACTTTGGTTAACAAAACTAGATGTAGGGGAAAACAACTTGTGTAATATGCACACTTATATCAGTAGATTTGGCTAATATTGTTATCGTTTTTGTTCTTAGAGCAGCAATGCTGTCCTGGAGCTTGACGACCCTCCTGAAGATGTCCTGGACGTACTGAGCAACACACCAATGTCATCAGTGCCTGCCTTTCAACACAATGAAAATGTGCTGGTGTACATGGCTGGTTACATTGGCAGTAAGGTGGTGGGAAAATTTGGTGACTGTAATGAATGTCCACTTTTCACTACAGCTGTTTCCACTATTCCTGATTTGAGGTACACTTTTTTGAAAGAAAAACAATACACTGACCTCACTTTGGGGGAGAAAGGCCTAAAAGTGCCTAGCACTGAACTGGTAGATTTCATCATCCCTGGAGTCAAACTTTAGGAGAAAAATCAGGTCAGTCATACACAGAGTTGGTCTGGGAAGGAAGCTATTTAATAGCGGCATGGAGGTGTACAACAGTGAGTGCAGGGAAGTTGTGTGTGACAAGGAAAAGTGCAAAAACACTCTTGTATACATGGTGAAGCTATTTAATAGAGTCAGAATCCATCATATATTACAGACCCAAAATCGACAACTCTCACAGCCCGAACAGAAGCGCAACAGAATTTTTTTAAAGCTAAGTCATCTGTAAATCTGTACATTAACTCTCTCTTTCTGTATCAAATGTAACATGTGTTGTACAAAGTTTTTATCAGTCAAGATTAATTAAATTATAATAAAACTAAAGACTAAAACATATAGAATAGCTAATATACTTCCATTGTCATTCTATTTGTAGTAAATGTGTGCACTTTACTTGCACAATGTTTGATTTGTGTGTAATGCAGGCAGAAATGATGTGGTGATCTACTTACCATCACCAATTTTATTAGTTAATTTTGTGATAATCTTCTATTACTATTAAATATTCTCTCTTGACTAATGTGTTGTCCCTTTCACCTACTCACTGTTCATTGTGTTTTTGGCTTTTTTAAGGAATTTGTCAATCATTTCATGAGGAACATGGGCTGTTGTTACTGGTGTTGGTAAAATTGTGCTGTGTATGAAAATGGGAGTTATCCCCAAAAGTTATTGGGGTAAATAAGTAGCCCATTTGACAGCTTCATGCTCTATGACGAAATTGTTTAATTATAAACCGATCCATAAGCATTATTTTGTTGTACATTATTCAACATGCCATTTTAGTTTAGGCTATAGCAGACATCCCAACATGCAAAAGGTAATTTCAGGGAGGTATCCCCCCCCACCCTCCCCCATGAGTTTGTTACCCTGTCTGCATGTCAACAATAAATTTCCTCTGCATCTGTATCCTCGTCTCATGATCATATATTCCATGACAGAACGAACCAGCCTACTATGTGGATACAGAGGAGTGAGATTTTTCCTCAGGGAGAGGAAAAAGGATCTTCTATTTCCTTATTGGAATACTTCGCCAGGTGCGCTCAAAGGACTTTGGAGGAGGAGAGGACCACGGCTGACGACAGTCAGCTGAAAGGAGAGCCTTCACCGCTGATCCCGAAACGGAGGAGAGGGAAGAACCCCTCCGTGACAGTTCCGGTGGTCCCAGTTCCGGTGGCCCCGAAACGGAGGAGGAGAAGGAAGACTTCCTCCATGCCTATTCCGGTGGTTCCTGTTCCGGTGGTCCCGAGTCCGGTGGTCCCGAGTCCGGTGGTCCCAGTTCCGTTGGTCCCGAGTCCGGTGATCCCGAGTCCGGTGGTCCCAGTTCCGGTGGTCCCAGTTCCGGTGGTCCCGAAACGGAGGAGGAGAAGGAAGACTTCCTCCATGCCTGTTCCGGTGGTCCCGAGTCCGGTGCTCCCAGTTCCGGTGGTCCCGAGTCCGGTGGTCCCAGTTCCGGTGATCCCGAGTCCGGTGGTCCCAGTTCCGGTGGTCCCAGTTCCGGTGGTCCCAGTTCCGGTGGTCCCGAAACACAGGAGGAGGAGAAAGGCTCCCTCCGTAACTGTTCCGGTGGTCCCGAGTCCAGTGGTCCCAGTTCCGGTGGCCTAGAGTCCGGTGGCCCCAGTTCCGGTGGTCCCAGTTCCGGTGGTCCCAGAATTCCCTATCATCAGTCCTGCCATGGCCAGGAGGGCCGTGCATCTCTTCTATGCAGTAACGGTATTGCATGCGTGGAGGAGACACAGTGGGTCTGCCGAGCCTGTGTCTTCGGACAAGATGGCCGCCGCCGAACCTGTTCAGATCACGTCTGCCCAGCCAGAGACTGTTCACGTCACGTCTGCCTAGCCAGAGACTGTTTACGTCACGTCTGCCCAGCCAGAGACTGTTCACGTCACGTCTGCCCAGCCAGAGACTGTTCACGTCACGTCTGCCCAGCCAGAGACTGTTCACGTCATGTCTGCCCAGCCAGAGACTGTTCACGTCACGTCTGCCCAGCCAGAGACTGTTCCTGAGCCTATGTCTTCGGACAAGATGGCCGACACCGCCGAGCCTGTTCACGTCATGCCTGCCGAGCCTGGGTCTTCGGACAAGATGGCCGCCGCCGAGCCTGTTCACGTCACGCCTGCCGAGCCTGTGTCTTCGGACAAGATGGCCGCCGCCGAGCCTGTTCACGTCACGCCTGCCGAGCCTGTGTCTTCGGACAAGATGGCCGCCACCGAGCCTGTTCACGTCACGCCTGCCGAGCCTGTGTCTTCGGACAAGATGGCCGCCGCCGAGCCTGTTCACGTCACGCCTGCCGAGCCTGTGTCTTCGGACAAGATGGCCGCCGCCGAGCCTGTTCACGTCACGCCTGCCGAGCCTGTGTCCCCTGACAAGATGGCCGCCGTCGAGCCTGTGTCTGTTCCTGAGCCGGTGGTGTCTGTTCCTGAGCCTGAGCCGGTGGTGTCTGTTTCTGAGCCTGAGCCGGTGGTGCCAGTTCCAGTGCCTGAGCCGGTGGTGCCAGTTCCAGTGCCTGAGCCGGTGGTGCCAGTTCCAGTGCCTGAGCCGGTGGTGCCAGTTCCAGTGCCTGAGTCGGTGGTGTCTGTTCCTGAGCCGGTGGTGTCTGAACCGGTGGTGTCTGAACCGGTGGTGTCTGTTCCTGAGCCGGTGCCTGTTCCCTGGCCGCCCGAGGGGTCGTCTCCGCCCTGGCCGCCCGAGGGGTCGTCTCCGCCCTGGCCGCCCGAGAGGTCGTCTCCGCCCTGGCCGCCCGATGGACTGTCTGCTCCGCCCTGGCCACCAGATGGACTGTCTGCTCCGCCCTGGACTCCCGAACTTTGTGTGCCTCCCTGGCCTTCTGAACTGTCCATTCCCCTTGTCCCGCCCTGGTCTGTCCCTCCCGTCCCGCCCTGGTCTGTCCCTCCCGTCCCGCCCTGGTCTTATGGAGCGTCTGGTAGCCGCTCCGTAGGGAGGGGGTAATGTCACATGCCTGTCCTGTCTTGTGCATGGGTGTTTTGTTATTTTGGGCCATGTGCTCGTGTCTATTGTCTAGCCCCTCCCATCTTGTTATCTGATTATTGGTTAATTTGTCCCACCTATCTGTCTCGTTACCCTCCTTTGTTTGTTTCCCTATTTAGCCTACTTGTGTTTGTAGTCTGGTGCTGGTTCGTTGTCCGAGTTTCTTGTTCCTGGAGTCTCTGAGTTTTGAGTTTGTTACCCTGTCTGCATGTCAACAATAAATTTCCTCTGCATCTGTATCCTCGTCTCATGATCATCTATTCCGTGACAGTAAAAGAATGTGTCTTTTAGTTTCGTTTTCGTTTCGACACTCTACCTCTGCCATGGCGCTCCTGTTTCTAGATACAGTTAACTGATTAATTAGGTTGGGGAGAAGAGATAAAATCCCGCCCACAATGACAATTGATTGGTTGACTTACCGAAACAGGCCAATCAGGATGCTCTCTATAGCCCCTTTCACACAGATATTCCGGAAAATACACGGATAAAGTGACCCGGGATTTGACCCGGGTTCGTTTGATTTTGGTTCATTCACACTGCCAGTGATTTTCCGGAATCAGAGAGTGCGTTCACACACAACCCGTAAAAATTCCGTAAAGACACATGACATCGATGTGACTTGTAATGTATCAGCAGCGTCTTAAGTTTGCTTATGAGCTGCAATTTCTCTCTCTAGAAACCACGCTTGTGCATTTTTCTCTGATTCGATCATAAACTTGCGCATTACGTACCGTTTCACAGCTGGCGAACGATCCCGGCTTCAGCGTCATCATTACAACACAGCATTATTACGGCTTTTGTTCACACAGCGCGCATTCCGGGACTGAACACGGCAATGTTACTAGGTCCCCAACCCGGCATCGATCCTGGCATCAATCCCGGGTCGTGTTTGCGTTCACACAGAAGGTGTTCTGGCAATTTGCCGGCAATTTGCCGGGTTCAAAGCGCTGTGTGAAAGGGGCTTATCTTACATGCGCTTGTTGAGGCACACACGCACACTAGCACACACACGCAAGGTCTCTCGCTCCCTCAGCCTTTCTGCCGTGTGCTCTACACGGTTAGGAGCTCTAGATTCTGGGAAATTTTAGCTAATTTGCGGGCATCAGGGAGCCGCTATGCGCTATCAAAATGCGGGAGACTCCCGGAACTTCCGGGAGACTTGGGATGTCTGCTATAGAGATATTAAAAACTAGAAACTACTATTTAATTCCCTCAACCGCTTTTGAATTGGAACCGGTATCATTCAATTCTATGACAGCTGTGTTGCGTTCAGTCCAAGATGGCGGAGCTGGAGCTCTGCACATGGGTGCGTTTGTTGCTATGGAACGTTCTATTGAGTTTCGCCTCTTGGCACTTCTATACTCTTTAGTCCGAGTCTGAGTCTTTCGTTCTTCCTGTCAGTCCCATAGAGGCTATGCTGTCAGTACCGGAAAGAGAAATCATTAGTTCATCTCTCGAGTCTTCGGGTTCGAGTCGTTTGTTCTTCAAGCCACAAACCCATAGCACTATGCAGAAACAGAAATGATTAGTTCATTTTTTTTGAGTCTTCGGGTTTGAGTCCTTCGTTCTTTTGTCACGTGACCGCTGGTATCGCGCATCAAATACAACATTAGATTCGTATTATTGACTGCGTCTGAATGTATATTGTTTTATATTTAGGAATTAAAATACAAAATATGTGCAATAAACATTATCTGAAAAATAAAAGTTCCATCTTATTATTGCCCCTCTCCGTCTCTTTTGTAAATGTTTCTTGTGCATCTGTGGTGTGTTTTATTATTATTATTATTGTTGTTGCTGTTATTATAATAACAACACACATTTGTTTATATATATATATATTATACTATACATTAATATATATAGGCTATAGGCCTATAAGCTATGTTACAAAGGTGTAGGTTTCACTTTAGGTGAAAAAAAATCACTAAAATAACATCAAAAAACAGTGGTGAATGACTCAAAAATAGGCATGAATCCAAAATACATAACACTTCATTTCAATTTTTTTAACTGATTTTTATTCATTAATAACACAAGGACAAAAAAAAAAAAAAAAAAAAAAACATATAACAACTCAATAGAGAAAAATAAATTACAGTTGATTCAAAATTAGTAATAGTCTAATTGACTTGAATTTGTGAAGTTAGACTTGAATAGTCAATATAATTCCCTTATTTGTATACGATATTAACTGAAAATTATAATCCACTGTAAACAAGTCTCATCAAAGTGTTTTCCCCTATACGGATAAAGCTTTGCATTAACCAACTCTTCAATATCACATTTAATGTTATAGAAAATAATCTTCATAACAGAAATTCACAAATATAGCCTATATACATTTGAGAACAGAAATGCATCACGTAACTGTAAAAATAAAATAAAAAAATAACTATGCGCTTGTTTGTAAAAAGGTTGTGAATTAGTATTCAATACGGTGACAAGTCACGTGACAAAAGAACAAAGGACTCAAACCCGAAGACTCGAGAGATGAACTAATCATTTCTCTTTCCGGTACTGACAGCATAGCCTCTATGGGACTGACAGGAAGAACGAAAGACACGGACCCGTCCCGAACCTGAAGACTCGAGAGAGATGAACTAATCATTTCTGTTTCCAGCTCATTCAGAACTAGGGTTGGGAATCGTAAGACATTTTCCGGTTCCGGTTCCGCCAAACGATTTGGGTTCCCATTCAATACACATTATTAAAACAACTAATAAAAAAATAGTAGTAAGGGGAAAATGTACAATCCTTTTTGTGTTTATTTCTAATACTTGTCAAATGAGTTTAACAGACTGGTAATGTCAACAAATTCAACATATTATTTAGCAATTTTTGCAAAAATAATACATGTTTCTGAAGGAAAATAAATATTTCTGCATTCTCTTAGATAATTTGGGACCTCTCCTATAGCTTATTGTATCTCCAGCAGTGGAGAATACCCTCTCAGAAGGGGTAGAATATGCTTGGACACACATGTAAGATCCAGACAGGTGAAACATAATATTTCTATTTGAATGATCATAAAGACTTCACTTCATTACTGGATGAATCAGCGCTCAAGCTAAATAAACAGAACTGCACGCGTCTTGCGGAAGAACATTGTAGCCGGAGCTGCTGCTCTATGTTTATTTCCACGCGGGTGAGTCACTCAGGCACTGTGCTACTCCGCAGCAGTGCCGGTGTAAAGTAGTCCGAGTAGTGATTCAGGATAAGACAAAAACACGGTTTGAAAAAAGGCATTCATGATGTACTCGCTCATTATATACATTTAGTAAATAGCGACTTTCAAAAGGTGATTTACTCTGTTTTGTAAATCACCGTATATGAGTAGCACGAGTGCTTTCATTACTATTTTAAAATTCATGAGGTGAGTGTGAGACGTCGCTATTAAAGGATAAGCTCCCAACACTTCGCCCACACATCGGCCCAGAACCGTTTTTGGAACCAAAACTTAGGAATTTCGCACGATTCCGGTATTTTTCAAAAAACACTACCGGTTCTGGATAAGAACCGGTTTTCGGTTCCCAACCCTATTCAGAACCCATATGTTGCGTAATGTACATGCGTGGTCAACACAAAATGAACAAATCACTCTCTGAGACAACTCGGTAATCCCGAGTCATATTAAAGATTCGTTCACTACATCACTCAGTGGCTGCTGGTCTATTATGGGCGCTGGGGCGCCGCCCCTCCTACCAAGTTTAAAAAAAAAAAGTTTTAAGTTTGACAAAAACATAACTTTCACACTAGAAGGAGGGGGAGGGGGGGTGGGGGTCTTTTTGTCTGCCAGCTGCATCATGTGCCACATAACATCATAAATGTGTAGTTTTATGCTCGGGGCGCGGAGAAAGGGCGCCCTCGCTATCTAACCAATGGAGCTCTGATATGCTATTAAAACGTCACTAAATATGATCAATTCAACCAATCAGTGACAGCGTGCTTGATGATGTTGTTGGCAGCAGACTTCCGAGAGCGTGTGCAACAAAGTGGAACTTTCACAGTCGCTCAGTGAACCCTGTATATGAGCACAGGGATGATCTTCTTAAATGTTTTAAGACCATTCAGGACTCTGGGAACTTTGATGCTATGACTGTGAGAGACTGAAGCAGGAGGGTTTGTGAGAATGCTGGAGGATGGTACATTTTGCTTTTGTCTCCAACTATTTCACAAAATCATGCCACACGTCGACATGCTCTTTCAGCAGCTTCAGAAACGAAACATTGACCCCATCTTCATCAAAGCTGCCATCTGTAATTTTGCCGACAGCATTAGAAACATCAGGTAAATGTGAAAAATCATAGAAATAACATGAATGCAGAATAATGTAGTATTAAGCAATTGTTTTATGTTTAAACAAGGTCTTCCATATTCACTGTGCAAGAGGAGATTCCAGCTGCCAAGCAACAGAGGACACTGGGGCCCGCAGAACAACATCAGATTGCTATTGAGGTACAGCTTATTTCACTTTCATAGGCCTCCTCTTGTGCTCTAGTCTACAGTAGTGCTTCACAAACTGCTGCACGGATACTGGTGCCACTCAAAGGTCCTCTGTTGTTCTATAGTTTTAATTTTGTGTTATGTTTGGAGCAGTTACTAATGTTTTGCCAAATCAAATTCACTTTATCCGTTAGGGACTTCATTTGCTGAGAAAGTGTCACTACAGATAAAAACATAGCACATGTACATTACAATAATTTTATTTTGGATTTCCTCTTAATCTCAATTCACCAATGATTTAGTTATATTGTAGATCCTTGATTAGTTTTGGTTTAGACAACAGTATTTCATACCTGATTTTTGCATATCCACATTCACAACTATATTCAAATTATTGTGACATAATTTAATAAAGTTCTATGTAAAGCAATTAATATGTTATTTATTTTCTATGTTTTACAGGTGTGTGATACCATCTGGGCTCAGACAAAGGAGCGCTTTGCGTTCACTGGGCACCTTGTGAGTTCAACACTGCTGCATGGAGAGCTGTTCTCACAGCATGCTAAAACCTTTCCAAGTGCTGCATTGAATGCCACCGTGGAGGCCTATCCGATGCTGAACAAGGCTAGACTGAAGACAGAACTATCCTTGGTCTATGAAAACCCGGAGTTTGAAAAGTGTAGTGGTGCAGTGCCTCTGTATCAGTTTTCTTATGGAGAACAACCTTCAGTGCACATTTTCAGAAACTGTTAATCTTCTGAAAATCCTTATCACTACTCCAATGACATCAGCAGAATCTGAAAGATGCTTCTCCACTCTAAAAAGAATCAAAACGTTCCTAAGGAGCACAATGTCTCAAGAAAGACTGAATGCCCTTGCCATGCTTTCTATGGAGAAAAAGATTGTGAAAGACATGCCCAACTTCAACAACAAAGTTATTGATAGGTTTGCAACGCAGAAAGAAAGGAGAGACAAATTTCTTTACAAGTGACAGTGCATAATCATCTCAGCTGCTCCTCCAGAGACACAACAGCATCTCCTCTGCTCCTCCAAACACAACAGCATCTCCACTACTCCTCCAAGCACTCAGCATCTCCTCTGCTCCTCCAAGCACAACAGCATCTCCTCTGCTCCTCCAAGCACAACAGCATCTCCACTACTCCTCCAAGCACTCAGCATCTCCTCTACTCCTCCAGAGACACAACAGCATCTCCTCTGCTCCTCCAAGCGCTCAGCATCTCCTCTGCTCCTCCAAGCACAACAGCATCTCCACTACTCCTCCAAGCACTCAGCATCTCCTCTGCCCCTCCAGAGACACAACAGCATCTCCTCTGTGTCCTGGATGAAGAGGAGCAGAGGAGATGCTGTTGTGTCTCTGGAGGGACAGAGGAGATGCTGCTGTGTCTCTGGAGGAGCAGAGGAGATGCTGTTGTGTCTCTGGAGGAGCAGAGGAGATGCTGTTGTGTCTCTGGAGGAGCAGAGGAGATGCTAAGTGCTTGGAGGAGCAGTGGAGATGCTGTTGTGTCTCTGGAGGAGCAGTGGAGATGCTGTTGTGTCTCTGGAGGAGCAGAGGAGATGCTGAGTGCTTGGAGGAGCAGTGGAGATGCTGTTGTGTCTCTGGAGGAGCAGAGGAGATGCTGTTGTGTCTCTGGAGGAGCAGAGGAGATGCTGAGTGCTTGGAGGAGCAGAGGAGATGCTGTTGTGTCTCTGGAGGAGCAGAGGAGATGCTGTTATGCCTCTGGAGGAGCAGAGGAGATGCTGAGTGCTTGGAGGATTTTGATTTTTTTGTGTGTGTGTCTGCCTTAGAGGTGGTTTGCTGCATGATAAGATTCATGATTGACTCATGTGAACACTGGAGATAATGTATAGCATTTTTTATTGACTTGCTCACCATTCCAATTAATGTACAGTCTTCTCCATCTAGTGGTTACTCCATGTAATAACAGCTACTATTTAACTCTTTGTGTTTATTGAATATTGACTCTGTGCACTCACTGTAATTCATGCAAATTACAGCAATTAGAAGTTCACCTTGTATGACTTGGTTTCCAATGAATCTCAAATTGGCACATCTTTCTGTCTTTGAAAGAACAATATTTGAAATTTACAAGGACATTCTAAATTCATACTTTAATAATTACATTAGATGCTATTTGTTTTTGAGCCGTTACTTTGGTGTTAATGTAATAAATAAACAGCAGCAATTGTTTAATTGTTAAAATAAAAAATTTAAAACCACATTGTACCTCAGCCCCCCCTACTTTTTCCATCACCAGCCGCCACTGACATCACTACAGTCAATATAACTCTGATAGAAAATCAGCAAATTATTTAATAAAGTCTGTATTCTTTAGTAAAGCACCAACACTTAATTATTTTTGAAACTAGACTTCTCAGTAATACTGTAGATATTACTATAAATTACAGCAACACCTACCCCTTTGCCTTTTTGACGAGGCTCATGTTTATAACAATAATCTTGGGGGGTGGAACCATTTAAAGTAATGTAGTCGTAGCATGTCTGGACTGGACACCCTCACACACAAGGACCAAACGACCACTCAATGATGAGATCCAGTACTTTTTAATCTGTAAACAGACAAATATCATCAGTGGATAACCGGGGCAATGGCTTCTCTCTCACTCTCTCGTGCAGACACAGAGGAATGTTCGCAAGAGAAGCGAAGTGAAGATCATCAGCCTCACTAAAATAGACTATTGTCATTACACATTTAAGAAATTATTTTTTTTATTGAAATACAGGTAAATAAAAAATAAAAAAACTAATGACATTATATAAATTTATTGTCTTCCTTATGATACATCACATTAACATATTCTTATTAATGCACTCAAATAGTGTATAATACATTACAAGTAATATATTACAATATTTTATATTATAGATTACATTCAAACATGCATTAATTCAAATATTCATATGATATAACATACTATGATTAAACAAATAAACAATTATTACGCCATTAGTATAGGGCTGGGTACCGAGTTCGATACTTTTTAGGTACCGACCGAATTGCCTCGATACTATCGAGTATCGAAAAATGACTTGTTGTTCGGTACCAGATTTCGATACCTAAGGGGTTAACTCGTCAACGTGCTCAAACAAATACATATGAAATGCACAACGACACACCTAAAGTCGCTCATGCACATACACGCTAAACTCTACACACACGAGATGCGCAGAACTCTCCGCGCACATACTCATATGAGACGCGCGCACACACACAAACTTTCCACGCACATAGTCATATGAGACGCGAGCACACACACACACACACACACACACAAACTTGCGCACATACTCAACGAGAAGCGAGCACACACACACACACACACACACACACACACACACACATAATACATGTGGATAAGTCGATCAAAAGTGTGGCTACATTTCTCCAAGCTCGATGCCAACAGCGCGCGATGCAGTATGCGGTAAAATAATTGCTGCAAAGACCGGTACCACGACAGATATGATGAAGACCTTGACAGTGCACGGAGTAAACATAAGAGCAAAAAGTTGCTCTGTCTTCGACTGGTAAATGAAGAGATACCTTGTTGATCACTCTGACAGTGTTTATATTGCAATAATAACCTGCTGAATGTACACTGCCATTCAAAAATGTGTTGGTTAGTCAGAATTTTTTTCAGTAAGGATGCATTAAAGGTGCCATTGCATGGATTATTTTATTATTTTAGAATGTTTCCTGGGGTGCCCTTATAATGTTAGTATGTTTTTTAGATCAAAATTTGTTATAATTTAGAAATAAAAGGCTTTTTTCCTAGCCTGATTTTAGCCTCTGATTTGAACACTCTGTTTGAAGGGGCGTGTCTGCTGTGAGACTTCAGTGTAAATGCCCACTGCTGTGATTGGCTGCTGTGAGACTTCAGTGTAAGCTTGTTGATTGCATGAATGAAGATCTTATCATTGCAACGCAGTTTCTGCACTCTCACTAATGATTTCACCAATGCACGAGGGGTATGTATGGGTGTTTTCTCCGTGGTTTTCCGTGTGGTAGATGCTAAAAGTCCTTTTTACATGTTTGTTGTCTGCTAACAGTAATTTCGGTTGGGCTGGCGTTCGGTTGAGTGCTTGTTGCACCCATAGATGGTCAACAACCGTTGCTTTGCCGTTGCGCTCCACTGTATGTGCGAACTGCATGTGATGCCTTTGTTGGTGAATTCTGCTGTCGGCATGTGATCGAATAGAGTGGTGGCTGCCGGATAGATGTTGTGTTTTGCACGATTTGGTACGTATAACCTTCTATTTCCCTTTGGCCCTCATAAAGGTAAATGGGGTTATAATTCTTTTATGTATTTTAAGAGTTTAAACCATTCTGTGAGTGGGCCTGTTTGGCTTCCAGTTTGCATCCTGCAACATCTTGATTTCAGCATGGCTTGCACCTTCAACACTGCTGTTTTGCTTTAATTTTGTTTTGTTTAATGATTTGAGTTGTATTTTATTAATTTGCCTTCTCTTTTCGTTTTGTTTTCTATCCCTTTGTTGTGTTCTCATTTGTTTTCTTTCTTTATTTACTTCTGTCTTTAACATTTGCTTTGCTTTCGTTAAATGCATGTTTTGCATCTGTTAAGTTTGCATTGCATTCGGTAACGCTTGTTTTGCCTTTATTGTGTTTTCTTATATTTATTTGTTTTGTATTTTTTTTTTTTTTTTGGCTTCATTTATTTTGCTTTACATTTGGTAACGCCGGCTTTGTATTTATTAACTTGTCCTGTTATTTTGTTTTGCTCATTCCTTTATTGCAATCAGTAATGTTATTTTTTTCCTTTATGGTTTTGGTTTTGTCTTCCTTGATTTGTTGCAAACAGTAGAGCTTGTTTGCAATTGGTCAGTGTTGATTTCATTGATTTTGTTTTGCCAAATTGGTGTTTGGTTAGCTGTAATTGATTTTTTTTTGGTAATTGTAACCCGTTTGTTTTTGTGTTTTTGTATTTAGTCGTTCGTTTATTTCTTTTTTGCTGTAACCTTTCTTTTTTTCTTGTACTGGAGCTGGGGCCTGGAGAGGGCAGGCTGACCCTTCCCGTGTGGTTATCTCACTGTTCACCAGAGTGGCGTGGAGTTGCTGTGAATCCTTTGGAGGGTGTGTGTGTGGTTTGGGGCACGTGTGTGGTTATTATCATTATTACTACTACGGGCATTCTTTAGGCCCGGTGTCAAGCCTGCCACCCTAGTGGTAAGCCCCAGCTCTTTTGTTGTGGTTTTTGTTTTTGTTTCTCTTTTCTTGTTTGTTTTGCAGCAGGTGGTGTTGCTTGCTGTGTGGAATCCTCTTGCTGTTACGTGTGATTCATTGAACAAGACAATTTTTAATAATTTTTTTGTTTAATAAAGATGTACAAGTTTTATACAAGGTACCCATGCCTCTTGGTCATTTCCTGAGAAATCGAACCTGTTCCCCTTGGGCTTTTCCCAGAGTTAGTTCTGGGTGGCGTAGTCGTTATCTTTTTGGAATCATTAATATCATTTAGAAATTGAAGTGCTGCTGTGTGCCCTTGTGATACCTCATTTGGCGTACCTCAATTGCCATATTTGGCGTAGTCGGAAGGATTTATTTTTATTTTTTTTCTGACCTGAGGCCTGGATACCTTTTGTGTTCTCTGTTTTTTCTTTTTTTTTCTTTGGCAGAAGCAAAACAGCAGTGTTCGTTCGTGGATTTGGAACCTCTCTTTTGGGTAAGATCCATCATCTACTAGAACTTTGTAGAGGTTTTTTTTTTTTTTAATGATGGAAGAGGAAATGCAGGAACTCAGAGAGCTTGTGGCTCAATTAAGAGCTGATAATGCCAAATTGAGACAGGAGCGCACACAGACTGGGTTGCCTGGTCCTAGTAATGACTCTAGTTTACCTAGTCCGTCCGTAGTTGCATCTCAACAAGTTGGGGCTGGTGCTGCATTGACTGAGCGGTTTGTTTTTATACCTAGAGACCGAAAGTGCCCAAAATTTAGTGGTAGGTCCGGGATAGGGATTAATGAGTGGGTTGAAGAGGTAGAGGCTTGTATGCGTGCTCGTCATCTATCCGTTGCAGACCAATCCTTTTTTTTTTTTTTTATCACTTGGAGGGGGAAGCCCGGGAAGAGATAAAGTATCGGCCTCTAGAGGAACGGGAGGACCCTGCCAAAATTATTTTGGAACTGAAAGAAGTATATGGGTGTTCCCAATCATATGTTGCGTTGCAGGAGGCTTTCTTCTCTAGGAGGCAGCAGGATGGGGAAACCCTGTTGGAGTTTTCCCTTGCTCTTATGGGCCTCCTTGAGAAGGCTAAGCAGTGTTCGCCAGATGCGATTCCAAATGCTGAGGTATTGTTGCGCGACCAATTCGTTGAACATGTTCTTGACAGTACCCTTCGTCGTGAGTTGAAGCAGTTGGTCCATCACAGTTACACTTCTAGATGTCCGTGGCGAGGCCATTAGGTGGGAACGCGAGGGTATGCCCGGGGGAGCGCGAGGACGTAGCCATTCTGTTCCATTGGCACTTGGGTTTCAGTATGGGGTACAAAGTGATTCGCGTTCTGGAACAGACTGTTCTCCTCGACATTCGGAGATGAGTGAACTTAGGGAAATGTTATATTTGCAGTAGCAACAGTTAAATCAGCTTACGCAAAGTATCGCTCAATTTCGAGACCAGCCTCGTCGTGGCCGACCTTTTCATAATAATTCTGTTATATGTAGAAGGTGCCAGAAATCTGGCCATTTTGCTGCAGAATGTGATGGGGAGCGGGTTGCTGCGCCCTTGCTGCCTCGTATGGACATCCGGGTGCCGGAACATAGACCGTCTCGTTCAGGCTCGTTGCCGGAAAACTAATTCCCGCCGAGTTGTTGGGCCACAGCTCGGTTGGGGAATATACTGGCTCTGATTTGTTGGGTAGTGTTGGCCCTGTGTTGCAACTGATGTCTTCCTGCCCGCATTTGGTCGTCATTATGAGTGGTGTACCTGTATCCTGTTTGGTCGACACTGGCTCCATGGTATCTACAATTACTGAAAGTTGTTTTCGGGAATCTTTTGAGCCATGGGGCCAGGATCGCCTTATGTCTTGTCATTGGCTGCAGCTGAGGGCTGCCAATGGTTTATCTATTCCTTACATAGGTTATGTGGAATTGGATGTGGAGCTCTGTGGTAGGGTGGTCCCGAAGTGTGATGTTCTGCTGGTCCGGGATCCTCCTGGTGGCATCGGTGCTCAAGCCCCTGGGGTGCTGGGGATGAACATATTGGGCCGATGCTACCAGGAACTCTTTGGACAACATGGATCCTCTTGGTTTAAATCCCCGGCAGTGTCACACGCTCCCAAGTCAGTTTTTCAGGCTTTACAGTTTTGTCATCAGGTAGGCATTCAGCAGTCTTCTAAGAGTATAGGTTAGGTTAAGGTGCGGGGTCCTCGAGCTGCCCGCATCCCTGCTGGTGCCCTCAAATTGGTAGAAGCTACCTGTTCTGAGTATTTTTCTAGTGGTGTTGTGCTTCTTGAGCCGCCAGAGTTTGGACTCCCAGTGGGACTGTTGATCTCCTTGGCCCTTGTTAAGGTGGTCAGGGGTATAGTCTATGTGCCAGTTGTCAACGTTGGGACTACTGACGCTCTCCTGTTTCCTCGTCGAGTGATCTGTACATTGTTACGGAGGTCAGGCATGGGCTGGGGATCATTTGTTCCACCAATTCCCAAGTAGGTTTCTCAACTGTGCCAGGGCAATTGGATGCTTTGGACTTGTCCCAGTTGTCTGGGGATGAGCAAGGTAAGGTTAGGGCCCTTCTTTCAAAGTATAAGTCCGTTTTCTCCACTTTTGAGGGAGATTTGGGGTGTACAGATCTCCTGTACCATGACATCCCTCTCCTTGATGACACTCCCGTTCGACAGCGTTACCGGCGCATACCTCCATCCGAATACGAAGTATTTAGGGCACATATCAATCAGCTTTTGGAGACGCAAGTAATTCGAGAAAGTTGTAGTCCGTATGCCTCTCCAATTGTTCTTGTTAAGAAAAAAGACGGTAGTCTGCGCATGTGCATGGACTACCGTCAGTTGAACTCCAAAACTAGAAAAGATGCGTTTCCATTGCCGCGCATCGAGGAGTCGCTGGATACGTTAACCGGTGCCCGCTGGTTTTCCACTTTGGATTTAACCAGCGGGTATAACCAAGTCCCGGTTATTGAGGGGGATAGGCATAAGACTGCGTTTTGCACCCCATTCGGTTTATTTGAGTGGAACCGGATGCCGTTTGGGCTCTGCAATGCCCCCAGCACGTTCCAGCGATTGATGCAACGCCTGTTTGGAGATCAACAATGTCAATCTCTTCTCCTCTACTCAAACATGATGTACGTACAGTAAGAGCTTCGTTGTGCAGTGTAACAGCGTTGTTAATGAAAAATTCATTGTTCTTGTGTTTATTCATTTAAACTTGTTAATTTCATTTAAACATATGCTTCGGTGAGGGTTTTCTAACAGATGAAGAAGGGACAGGAAGACAGGGTAATAAATACTTATACCTGAGCACGAGAAAGAGTTTGGTTAGAAGAATACAGGGTTATTTAACTAATAAACGAAGCACCAGGCCCTCTCCTGAGGGAAGAGGAGGCAATTTAGGTCATAAATGAAGGCCTTTTGGTGTCTCAGGGACAAAGAACAGGGTGATCTGCACCAGGGGGTAGAAAACCAGTCCAAACCAGCTCAAGATAGAGGATATCTTTCTGGAAATTTACAAGGAGCCGGGGAAGGAGGAGTTTTTGCCAAGAAACTGTATAAAATGTTTGTATTTTATGGAGTCTACAGGATTGTTTGCTTACAAGTCTGGGTAGCTGCGGTATTGTAACGAATCCTCAGAGAATAAAACCTCTTTTCTTTATTACAATTTTGCCTCTTGAGTGTTCTTACACATGTGATGCTGTTTTTCCCAGTGAGATAAAAAATTGCTATTACAGCGTCATTGATTTCATAACGAGTTTTGGCAAGTGTCCAGATAAACTCGCGCTGTGTGATTGACAGCTTGGGCGACTGGAAAGGGATTGTTCTTTGATCGCTATCTGTATATTAATCACAGTTTAAGTAAGATTATTTCATCCTACTAAGAGAAACGACGTGAAGTTGATCGTTTAGTCATAAACAGTATTGAACGACTTTGAGAGAAAGATTATCTGTCTGAACTTGAACAATTACACATCAGACATTCACATATCCCACTGGTTCTTCAGAGGCTCGGATGAAGGAACTAAAAAAAAATACCTTTGTGTTGGTATTGATTCGGAAAAAATTATTCGGACGATGATTCGGCTGCGCAGTTCCGCCTGGCCTTGAACATGGGCTGGCATATGCAAATTTTTGGAGGCGTACATATTAATCATCCCGACTGTTGCGTCACAGCCGGTGTTATGTGGAGATTCGCCTATTTTTCAGGGGTGTTTTTCAAAAACGAGATTTAAATAAGGAGAAAACAATGGTGTTTGAGACTCACTGTATGTCATGTCCATGTACTGAACTCTTGTTATTTAACTATGCCAAGATAAATTCAATTTCAAATTCTAGGGCACCTTTAAAGTGATCAAAAATGGCCTTAAAACATGTGTAATGTTACAAAAGATTTCGGTTTCAAATAAATGCTGTTCTTTTGAAATCTTTATTCATCAAAGAATCATGAAAAAATGTATCATAGTTTCCAAAATATTAAGCAGCACATTGTTTTCATATTTCCGAAGGATCACGTGACACTGAAGTAATGATTTTGAAAATTCAGCTTTGACATCACAGGAATAAATTACATTTTGAAATATATTAAAATAAGATTTTAAATTGTAATACTATTCACAATGTTACAAGTTTTACTGTATTTTTGATCAAACAAATTCAGCTTTGGTGAGCATGAGCTCTTTATAAAAAAAAAAATTGTTCCTTTGTGCACTGGCTAAGGAGCATGAGTCAAACTGAAAAAATAAAACCAAAGTTTTTCTGAGGTAATGTGTTATGTAAACTTTTTAAAATGGATTTCATAAAATTGGTATCGAAAAAAGTATCGTTAGGAACCGGTATCGAAATCAAGGTATCGGTATTGGTATCGAAATTTTTTGAACGATACCCAGCCCTACATTAGTAACATCCAAATGAAACATTCAATACACATTTAGCACCATACCATGTGCAGCGTGAATCATCAAAATAGATTCTTACCCCTTAAAACACTATGTACAATACATGTTTATCAACAGTCAACCAGATCTCTTTTCTTTCAAAAACAGAACTAATTAAACAACATACCTGTAAACAGACAAATATCATCAGTGGATAACCGGCGCAATGGCTTCTCTCTCACTCTCTCGTGCAGACACTGAGCGTAATATGATCATTTGTAAGCACCATGATGAATTTCATGAAAATCGAATTACAATTAAACACACTTCATCACAACCAACACAATTAAATGCTGCTATCACTTAAATCACACTTGTTGTGCATTTATGCATTTGGTAGGGATGGCTGATGGAAAACTGACGTCCCGAAGCGCAGATGTTTCGAAACACTGATGCAAAGCGTGATTCAAAACACCCATGTCACGTGACTACGGCTAAATGAAGCTTCGTAGTGTTTCATAAGTGTTTCGACAGGTGGCATGGTCCGCCGAATCAGCGTTTGATTGACAGGGTCGGGAACAGACCACACAATCGCACATCTGTATAAAAGTGAAGTCAACGCATCTTGACCTCGTGGGTTTTTGTGAGAGGAGTTTGTCAAAGGCTGGAGAAATTATCTGTAAAAAAAAAAAAAAACAGAAGTAGGCCAAGTCCTTCCACAGCTGAGAAATTAATATTTTTTAATACAAATCTATAAAAAAGTGAGACATTGTGGCTTGATTTCTGTTATTATTATTAATTTTTCATGACCAAAATAACATTATGCACAGTGAGGAGCCTACAGGTTACAAGTTTCACATATTAGAAAAATACAATAATAAAAAAACAAAAAAAATGTTTAATGGCTGGTTGTCAAGGTTGTTTCAGATCAACACCTGCAAGTGACCACTAGGTGTCATCGTTGAGACGGGTGTCGGATTGTTTCGAAGTCTTGACACAATATGGCACATTTGCTTCAACTGTTTCATTGTTTCACGAAGCCTCGATCTGCCCACCACTAGCATTTGGACGATAAACATCAGCATACCAGAGGAATGTTCATGAGAGAAGCGAAGTGCATGCGCTCATCAGCCTCGCGCAAATAGACTGATGCAATCACATGTCATACAAGGGGAAACCCATAGACAGTATATAAACTGGACACAGCGACCCCATTGGATTCAATGGAGGAAAGTGAAGTCAATTAGAAGCACTAACTTCCTGATGGTCGAGCGTACTGCGCAGACTCAAACTGAGCTTGACGACGTAGATGTGACGTGAGCAACCTGTCTGTCTTCTAGTAGCTGTGCCAAGCGAAATCTGAATCATTCCCTTCCGAAACTTGCAGAGACGGAGAGTGTGAGGAGGTGTCCATGAGCTAGGAGCAGGAGAAACTTTTGCTAAGTATTCTGATTAATTACTTTGACATTTTGCGCCCACGTCCCCCCGATTGCGCGCGAGCTTCTCCTCCCGTCCATACGGTAATCTCTCTACTGTGCGACAGAGAGTCGTGTGGTTATGACGCAATCGTTAGCCTATTTTTACAAAAACTGCTTCTACGGGGCCATAACGTAAAATACAAGGTAATGGAGCCTTTTATACATTTTCGTGTTTCTTTAGAAATAAATAATGGACAAATGGAGTCTTTAAACGCCTCAGATGTAAAGTTATTCGCTGTCAAAGTGACGTCAAAATGAATGGGAGTCAATGGGATGCTAACAGCAGGTGATGGTCTGCTAGCCAATGGCGGCGCCCGGGGAAGCTTCAACATAATATGAAACGCTGCCCCCCTGGGGAAACCCCGGAGATGTTCCACCGATGACGCTCCCACCCCAAACAAAGACCCGAAGAAAAGTTCCTCTACTTTAAAGTTGTATTCTCTTACTCATGAACAATAATATGAACAAAATTTTGTGAGGTTCATTAACCCATTCTAATTACAAAAGTAGAAAAACTTAGTATAAACAGTAAATTAAAGAAAATAATACAATATAAAAAAAAACAAATCAATGAATAATTCACACCAGTTACATAATCATCTGGTTTTAGCTAGGTTTCCATTTAAACACAGCACGTTTATGATCTGTAATCATATCATATCATAGCCTAGCTCTCCTTGGTGCAAACATTATGTGACTTAGAGCGCATGACTGATTTTGTTATGTCACCCAGTTTATTACGTCACTTCGTGTTGTTGCTGCCGTGCAGTTTGAGTTTGGAGCTCAGTCAACTTAATTTCTTCTTTATACCAATTGTATAAAATAATATTTTTCTGTTTTTACAGCGGGTGAATATATCCTCGATAATATTCTATATAGAAAACAATCGGATTGCTTTGATATCGCTACTTGTATCCAACTTTCTGAACATCCGCTACTAGCTTTAGCCCGCTAGCATCACTAGCGTGGTCTTGCACGTTGTGTTTACACTTTTCACTCAAGAAATTACTGTTAACTCTTATAATAGCGAATGTTTTGCTTTGAGTGCAGGTGAGGACACGTTCGAGCTGCACGCGGTGCAGTTGGAGCTGGAGGACGTGGAGAAGCAGATCTGTGACCTACTTGAGAAACAGGCCGAGCTACGGGAACTGCAATCAGCGCTAGAAACATCATGGGCTGACACTCACAAGTTTGTGGTAAGTAATGTTATCACTCCAACTTCCTCTACTACATGTTTCTCTGTACAGGAATCATGCACCCAGAATGCGATCATCCCAGCCATCCTTCACATCGGCGCCGACACACCACGGGCCTTAGGTGATCCACCAGCGGGAGACTCGAGCCAGGCCGCGAGCTAGAGCCTCTCCTCCTTCGCTGGGATCATTAGATTTTCGAGATCTCCACTCGGAATCGCTTCTCCCCTCTTTGCGAGACAGAACACGACTCTGAGATCATTCCATCGTACAGCACGTCCACGCTACCTCAGCTAAAGGTAAGGTGCGCTGTCATTATTTCCCTGCTGCTCATGTTCTCGATGTCACTACGCAGGTACCAGAGATCCTGAATGGTGACGAGAGCATTGGAGCAGTCGCGCTGCACGCAAGGGGGAATGACATCAGGCTGCGGCAGACAGTTCTGAAAAGGGACTTCAGGAGCCTGATCGAAACAGTACGCAGCACATCACCTGCGACTAGGATCATCGTGTCCGGACTGCTTCCCACGTACCGACAAGTACATGAAAGGTTCAGTGGATTATTTGCTCTAAATGAATGGATATGTCATGTCATGGTGTAATGAACAAAAACTGCTCTTTGTAAATAATTGGAATATTTTCTGGGAGCTACCTAGGCTTTTCCGTGCTGATGAACTGCACCCCAGCAGAATTGGAGTGGATCTTCTGTTAGACAACATCTCCAAGACGCTACGCACGGTATGACTAGAAACTCAAAACTCAAATCAGTCTTTGTTCTACCCACTTAATTGACAGAAGTGGGAGTAATATATAATTATTTTATATTTGCTTCTCTGTTTTATCTCGGGATGCCCATCCTGAGGTAACTAGAGAGTATGTCAGCTCCAGTTTGGATCCAGCCTATTATGAAGACTTCAGATGCCCAACACCTATGAAGAGACCGCGCCAACTCCTGCGAAGACTTCAGATGAGGCAAACTCTTAATCAACATGCACCAATGCTACATTTTTCTAAATGTCATAATCATTTGTTAACAAATAAGTATGCATTACTTCAATTAACTCATTGTTTCTGCCGTAAATTATTACAATGTTTAACCCTCTGGAGTCTGAGCGGTTTTCTGGGCCCTGGAGGTGTTCTGACATGCTCTGACATTTGTGCTTTTTTCAGTTATTTATAAACATGTTAATGGCAAAGGTGTAAATTCACTCTATATAGCACAAACAGGGCTACCAAAATATGTGATCACCATGCATGTATATTTTTTAATTTTTAAGAGAATAATGTTTATGCGTGGTTATTGAAAAAAAATAAAATGAAAGTTGCTGAAATAAGACCACAAAACTCATAATAAATATGTGTCAATAAGACTTTTGACTAATGGATGTTGTCGCTTCGAGTTCTGGCTTCAAAATTATGTGAAAATAGTCTTGCTATATCGTTCACATAAAACAATACATTGATTTAAATTGATGTAAAACAGGTTTTGCTTGGAAAGCCAATATGCGAGGGGGGCGTGAACGAGGAGTGGTTTACACCTTAGAATAGAATGTCCCTATAGAAATTGCTAAACAAAAGCTTATTTGATGTGGCAGTATATTCTACAGTAAAAACTGTACCCAAATCTAGTCAACAAAATGTTGTCTTTCATATTTCGCCTGACTGTAACGTTGTTTTTATGAAATATTAGGGCATATAAATGTTAATTTGCAGTTTAATACGTTGCTTATACAAATAGCCTACATTTTATTTCAACATATTTCAGTCGATTTTTACTCATCTCAGTATAGCAATACAGTTTGCTAAAACATCATCATTCATTCACACACGCGATTTAAATTTAAACTGTCTTTTTGCGAGCTGTGGTAAACAGCGCGCATCTCTGCCGTTCATTCATTCACAAACAGAAACCCGATTCACGTGAGAAGGAAAAAAACTTACAGTATTCCTCAGCTCGCTCCTCAATATACCCGCACTTCTGAGGTACATTTTCCATTATTATTATTCCTCACAGCGCTGCGAGACGGTGTAAACAAGTAATGATCTGAATAAACTTGTGTTTTCTCGAGCTGATATGGGGGCGTTCACAGGATTGCGTGGATTGCCTCAGACATTTGCGTTTGAATAGCGCACGCTCTCTGTGGGCGTGTCACATTACTTTTGAATGAGCTGTAATGAGCTCGACTGGAATCGCTCTCTTTTAATACAGATTTCACAAGATGAGAATATTTGTTTTTTATATGAATTACTTCATTTAAAAGAAGAGAATTCAAGCTTCATGACTGTGTGTCTGTATGCCTGATTGACTGAGTATTCGATGAGTTATTGTTCATTTTCGGACGCGTTTCAGAATGGACTACACTGACAGAGAGAAGGCAGAACTCGCTTTGTGTTTATTTTTCTTTATTTGGCAAAAAGCACAACACTTTGTTTTTATTGTGAGTATACACAAAAATAATACACATCTAACAGAATCGATTGATGTATGAAACTTGTTTGTAAAATCAAAGTCAAAAGAGTATTTCGGGTCTCAATTCAACTGATAAGGAAAAAAGCGAGCAGATCACGCCGGCGTGATTGCCGACCTCAGAGGGTTAAATTAATACATTTTTAGCTAACTGTGATTTTGTATATGTACATTTCCTGAAATACATAACTTAGACAGATACCTCTCATATCAGATCACTCTAAATTGTAATGTGGACTCATGTATTTTCTGTAAAGCTGCTTTGAAACGATGTGTATTGTGAAAAGCGATATACAAATAAATGTGAATTGAATTGAATATCATTAACAATAAGTGCTTTTGAAGAAAGGGATAGAATATTCAGAAACCCAAGCTTGTTTTGGTCATTTGTTCATCTGTATTATATATATATAATTATTTTTTTTTTGAACATCAATTAAATTTTTACTCTTAAATGAGTTTGGGAGTTTTTTGTATTTCCTAGTTCTGGTAACAGACACAGTCTCTATATGATGATATCTAGGTGAAAGAGGCTCTGTGTTGGGATTTATCTGACTTCTTTGATGTGAGACAGCTAGCAGACGGTCGGTTTAGCTAGTCTGTCTGCTTACGGAACTGGGTCACAAATAGTCAAGGTTCAACTCTAAGACTGTGCCATATTAGATCCCCAGGAGGGATAAATACCATCTCTATTTAACAGGTCAGGTCTGCCCCAAAAACTTTTCCAATTGTCTATGAACCCTATAAGATTCTGTGGACACCACTTAGCCAGCCAGCCATGAGTAAAAGTGTGAGTAATATGTGAGGTCATTGTGAATTCAAAATGTTGAGTAGTGACAACACACCATTCTCATACTGTGATACTGGCTACGTTTATATGCACAACTTTTGTTTCAATCGGACTGAATTCATTCCGATTGATGAATCCGAACCAAGTGTTTACATGAACAATAAACATGTGATCGGGTTGATGTGCACATTTATATGTCACAAGATTCAAATCGGAATAGATTTTTTGACATGCGCACACTGCATGAATATACAGAGTTTCCCCTGTTTGCACCATAGGTTTTGCACATAATAACATTCTCCAACATTGGTTCTTTATTTGTTTTATATTGACAGGAGACTTAATATTTATCCATTTATGGTCATATTTTAGAGACAACAAGCATATTATGAACCATTGTGCCGTGCTGCTTATATTTATCACGCAGTAAAAATGCCCAAAACCAGTCGTCTGTGGATGAGCATCTGAAACAAGGACTGGTGGGACGTTGTCCTGCTCCACTTCACAGACGCTGAGTGAAAGGAGAATTTTAGAATGACGGGACACTCATTTATATCACAATTCAACAGGAAGAACAGCTCATTCCGCACGTCATCCGTCATTACGCTATTTCAACGTTATTGCACAAGCGCAGTCCTTTCCGTTTTTACATGCGTTTTTATGTCACAAGCTTCAAATCGGAATAGATTTTTGACATGCGCAAACTGCACGAATATTTGTTTTAAACAGCAGACTTAATATTTATCAATTTCTGGTCATAATTTGGAGACAATGGGCATATGAACCGTTGTGCCGTGCTGCTTATTTTTATCACGCAGTAAAAATGCCCTAAACCAGTCGTCTGTGGGTGAGAATTTGAAAGAACAAGGACTGGTGGGATGTTGTTCAGCTCTAGTTCACAGACACTGAGTGAAAGGAGAATTTTAGGACACTCATTTACATGACACTTTATTCAACAGGAAGAACAGCTCGTTCCACGTGTCATACGTCATTACACTATTTCAGCGTCATCAGCGTCAGTCCTCTCAGTTTTGGTTTTCAATCCAATCAAGTGTTTAAGGGGGGAGGGAAGGATAACATATTTGATTAAAGAATATAAGGGTACATGAATTTTTTAAAATGAATGAAGTGCACAGATAAATCATTTGTAATAAACACTACAATATTACATATAAAAATACGAATTGTAAAATTTGATTTCATGGCAACTTTAAGAAAATTAGAAAGTTGCCATGAAATCAAATTTTACAATTCGTATTTTTATATGTAATATTGTAGTGTTTATTACAAATAATTTATCTGTGCACTTCATTCATTTTAAAAAATTCATGTACCCTTATATTCTTTAATCAAATATGTTATCCTTCCCTCCCCCCTTGAAACGACTTCTCTTCTCTTCCTGGCATGTGGTATGGCGCGAGGGCGTGGCAATTCCCCTCAAACCATTAGTCCTCGTTCCAAAGAAGGATGGCGGCCTCTGGCCCATCTTAGATCTCAGACACCTGAACAAAGCACTTATGACGCGCCAGTTCAGGATGCTGACAACCAAAACAAATCCTCGTGCAGATTCGCCCAGGGGATTGTTTTTTCGCAGTGGATCTGAAAGATGCTTATTTTCACATTCGGATAACGCCCTAGGGGATTGTTTTTTCGCAGTGGATCTGAAAGATGCTTATTTTCACATTCAGATAACGCCCCATCACAGGCCATTCTTGAGATTTGCTTTCGAGGGGCAGGCTTATCAGTACACGGTCTCAGGATCAATGCTTCCAAAAGCGCACGGTCTCTCTCTCATAGCCCCTCTCTGGAAAAACCAGCCCCATGGTGATTCCGCTGAGGAGAGACCTCCTCACACAGGCGAACGGGACAATCTGGTATCCCCGTCCCGACTTGTGGGCACTTCATGTATGGCCCCTCAACGGGTATCCGGGTACCTCCCAGAAAGGGTGCTGAAAACCATCACTGAAGCGAGAGCGCCCTCGACCAGGCGTCTTTGCGCTCTAAAATGGTCAGTGTTCTCCGGCTGGTGTACAGCACGGAGCCTTGGACCCCTAATCATGCGGAATAGCAAAGGTGCTCTCCTTTTTACAAGAGCTTTTGGACGCGGGTCGCACCCCCTCCATGTTCAAAGTATATGTAGCGGCCATAGCAGTATCTTGACCTTGAATTCTTGGCATCTTGGCGGCGATCTTGGATTATAGAATTCTCATGAAAAGTCACGTTTAAATGATAAAATGCAGCACTTCTTTCCCCCCAAAATGTCCCTCACCTTCTGTATGCTATATTGCACAATACTGAATGCTCAGGTAAATAGTAAGTAGTAAACAAACTGTAAATCATTACTAATAAATGGTAGAAACAAACCGAATGCATGTAGCGGTTGGCCTTTTGCTGTAGAGATTTTCCATTTACTACATACAGTAGGCACTCTCATTCCATGTATGGGGCACATATATATTATTCATATGACACACAAAGCCGGCATTCCCATCAGCTTGCGATAGACTAAAAATATGAGCTCATTTGAACAATATTTAGAGGTGGCTCGATGACATTGAAGTTTTGTATAATCAGTTATTATGCTCAATTTGTGATAATTACCACTTGCCTAATTTTATCTCAACTATTTAAATTACATACTTGCTTATTTAAACCTTTCGCACGTACGATCACACCGGTGTGATCAGTCTAGGCTGGTCCCTGGAGCGTACGATCACACCGGTGTGATTAGAACGGTCAGTGCATGACGTGATCAGCTGCTAAATTCAAATGTGCTTTCGCAGGTTGACTGGCGCTGAGCCAGAGACAGGCGCGCTCAGAGCTGTCTATCACAACTTTTCAGTGTTTTCAACCACATGTTTATGTGTTAATGTTTATTTTAGGTTTCAGACATATAAGTACTAAAAACCAATACATTTAGAGTTTGTAAAATACACACTGATGTCAAAGGAAGAGGCAATAATAATCATTTCCAGTATAATTAGTTTTATTCATATCAGATACACATTGTGTAAGTAACTTTAAAGTTTACTCTATTCTTCTCCCAGTTCACCTGCCACTTACTTTTATGTATTTTGGGAGAAGTGGATGAATTCACGTGTTGTAAATCCAACAGATCCTATTTTCTGAACTGCGTCTGCAGCACAAACTAAGATGGTGCATACGCATACAGCTCAATTAATGCGATTGTTATAAAGGTGTTTAAACAACAAAACACTTCCACTTGCATATATTTGACAATCGGAATATCAGATACTGTATTTCATGCCATATCTAACAAATTTGTGAATATTTTCAATAAAAAAGGAAAAATGACAGATTTTAGCAGATCATCATTCATTCAGCTCTGTTGTTGCTGCGGTGTGTCACGTGACAAGCAATGACGTGTCACCATGGAAACCAAGTGACACATTCTAAATAACGGTCGCCTTGCTGGGGGGTCAGCCAGAATATTTTTTGTGACAAGGAATTTTTTGACACTTTTGTGACTTATTTCAAGTATTTGTCATTACTGGCTGTGATTTGCGGTTGTCGGCACTCCAGCACTTCGCAAGCAGCAGAGCCCAATGGCGACGGGAGGGACAGTTGCTACGCGCTCGCAAGATTATCTTGTTAGCCATGTGGAAGGAATTGAAGGGACTAAGCTACCCACAGGGACCATCGTTCTCGGCCATTTTTTACATCGTCACAATGTTCTGAAAGAGGATATTCGATCAGCAGCAAACAATACCATACAGAGAGTGGAAGAATTTTGTTTCCGGGCAAGAATTCCGGTCAAGCATCGACAGGACTCCGTTAAAAAACTCGAGCAATTATTTTGTGACTGGAAGGGGTTGAAAAAGAACAAGAATCGCCAAACAAAGACTCAACGGGCTAACGAAGCCACTTTCACAGAAATGATTGCAGGGTTGTTTGACATTGCACATGCAAATACTATTGAGCTAATCGATGCAGAGAATTACTCGAAAGAAGAGAGAGAGAAGGATAAGCTCTTCCTCGAACTTCAGCGGCAAAAAGGACAACCTGGTTGCATGTTGGGTGTCGACAAAGTGTTGTTGTTGCAGCAACAGAAGCAGAAGGAGAAGCAGGATAAATTGCAAAGCCAACACCATCGTTCTGAACAAGAAAAAAGTATTCTCTCAGAGTCAGTTGTGTTGGAGAGCAGCAGCAGCAATAATTCCGAGAATAGTTCATCAGAATCAGAATCGGATAGTGGAAATCCTGGACTATCCACCACAAGTAGGCCTGGTGCACCACCACGGAAACTGGGTCGCCATCACATTATATCAGCTCCTCTTTCAGCAATGCTTGATAGAAATTTACTGAGTGACAGGGCTGCCATGATGATTGTTTTCGAATCTGCCAAGGCTCTCGGACAAGACCCAGAAGCTCTTGCTCTAAACAGGTCAACCATCCAGCGTCAACGTCGAAAACACAGAGAAGCAACCGCCGCTGACATTGTAGAATAATTCATACCAAACACGGCGCTAATGGTCCACTGGGATGGCAAGTTGATGCTTGACTTAACAGGTAAAGAAAAGGTGAACAGGCTGCCCATTCTGGTTTCAACAATGGGGGAAAAGAAGCTGTTGGCCATTCCAAAGATTTCCACAGGAACAGGGCAAGCAGAGGCCCAGGCAGTTTACAATGCCATCAGAGAATGGGGACTGGACCATCTTGTTCGTGGTATGTGCTTCGATACGACCAGTTCCAACACTGGCAGACTGTCTGGAGCCTGTATCCTTCTAGAGCAGCTGCTTGGACGGCCACTTCTACATTTTGGTTGTCGGCATCATATATTGGAGTTAGTGTTGGCTGCCGCATTTGCAGTTTGTATGGGATCCAGCAATGCACCTGAAGTCCTCATCTTCAAGCGCTTTCAAGGACAATGGTCATCCATTGATCAGAAAATTTATGATGATGCATTTTCAGATGATTTCGCCTCATCTGAGCTCTCTGTTATGCGAGATGAAGTCATCGCATTCTGTGAACAGCAGCTGCAGGATATTCAGCCGAGAGATGATTATAGAGAGCTGCTGAAATTAATGCTAATCTTCATGGGAATGAAATCACCTGATACAAAGTTCAGAGCCCCAGGCCCAATGCATCAAGCTCGCTGGATGGCGAAAGCCATATACAGCATCAAGGTCTGGCTATTCCGATCCCAGTTCAAGCTGACGGCACGCGAATCTCGTGGACTGCTACGTCTGAACATATTTCTTGCCAAGATATACATCAAGTTCTGGTTTCAGGCACCTGTGGCTGCCACTGTGCCTAGGAATGATCTACAATTACTACAGTCACTCCACTCATATCCTGATCAAGACATCAGTACAGATACATCACGTAAGATAGCTGGGCATCTCTGGTACTTGTCAGAGGATTTGATACTTCTCAGCCTGTTCGATAAGCAGGTGGATTTCACTACGAAGCGAGCAATTCTCAAAGCATTAGAAGAGCGGGTCGGTGAGAAGGATCCGCCGAAACGTGTTCAAGTGGACATTCTGACTATAAAACAGAAAACGCTCGATAACTTTGTCTCGAAGTCCAGCAGAAACCTGTTTTCAATGCTGGGTATACCTGATGCATTCCTGTCTGAAGATCCCGAATAATGGAACAGTAGAGATGATTTCAAAGCTGCGGAGGCAATAATCAATAGTCTGGTCGTAACAAACGACCACGCAGAACGTGGTGTTGCGCTCATCCAAGATGCGTCACAATCCGGGTGCTTTAGGTGTGAAGAACAGCTGCAGTATGCTCTGCAAGTCATTGAGCAAAACCGAATACAATTTCCAGATGCCAAGAAATCAACGCTGCTTGGTGTTAAGAAACTCTGAACTATTGACTTTGAACTGTGCAAACTGTGAAAAGATGCATATCATCAGTTATCTTACAATAGTCAAATGTATGTTGTGTAAGATATATTTGGTTAAATAATAAATATTGTACTCACATTGAACTGTGATCAAGTAATAGGCTACGTGATTTGATGCTTTCTGCAAACTGTGTATAGTATGCATTGAATACAATGCTCAATGCGAAACGTTTTAGAATGAAGAATTTTGCTGACTTGTAGAATTGCCTACAAAAACAGCGAATTTGATGTGCTTGAGCTACCTCTAAATATTAATATTTTTGCCCCATTTTTTTTCTGGGGTGTTTTTAGCCTAAATGAAACAACTCTGGGGGGTCAGGCTGCAGAAAAACGAAAAAAAAAAAAATTCCTACAATTAAGGGCCACCCTAATATATATATATATATATATATATATATATATATATATATATATATATATATATATTGACATAAGAACAGATATCATGCTGACAATCATAAACAAAAGCACGGTGGTCTTCAGAGTGCACCTGAAAAGACGGCAATAATGGATGACACTCCAATAGTATAAAGCATAAAGTTATTTATGATCCACATAATGTGCTTTATAAAGACTTGCAGGCAAAGTAAAAAGCATGGGATGAAGTTGCAGTGGCTCCTGGTGCTGATGGCAAGTCATTTAAAAGTGTTTTTGACAACCTTTCCCTGGCCCCCTGAGCGAACAACTCAACTCAATATAGGTAAATAGAATAGACAGATATAGCACACATACAGCATATACATCTATGATGTGCATGATTTTGGTGAATTTTTTACTTTTTTTTTGAGAATTTGCTAAGTTTCAATACGTCTCTATTAACAATGTTTATGATGGGTAATGTTTGTAAATTAGATGTGTATCAGATATTTCAATATCTGAATGATTTCGTAAAGGTTTTCTCTTTTGCAGAATGCTTTTCATGGAGATGAGTGCTAATATGTAATAAATATGCAGATAATATATAATAATTAGGGCTGTCAATCGATTAAAATTTTTAATTGCGATTAATCGCATGATTGTCATGAGTTAACTCGTGATTAATCGCACATTTTTTTATTTGTTCTAAATGTACCTTAAATTATTACTTTTCAAGTTTGTAATACTCTAATCAACGTGGGCATGGATAAATATGGATGCTTTATGCAAATGTATGTTTATTATTGAAACTATAGTCAACATAGAGCATGAAGAGACATGTTTAAAAGGTCATAGATGTTTTTCAAAGAACTTGTTCATGTCTATTAGACACATGTAGAAAGAACAAATAAATACCAGGTTCCCATTACTTCTCTTTCTTTGCACTGAGCAATTAACACAAACATGTTTAGATTTTTGCATGACAGGGCAGCTCTTCTGAAAATGCTAAATGTACATTTATTATTTATTATTACATTATAGTTTGTCTCTCTCTGTGCCCATTTTGATGAAGCTAAATTCTCAATAAAACTGTTTTCATTGGTATATTTTGCTGTTTCTGTTGTCAAACAACGCAATGAATATGAAATGGTGACTGAAACGCGACCCATTAAGACATAACCAGCTCTCCCTTCCAAGATGTTAATCTGCAAAAAAATCCTGATAATCGAGCCGTCGTCTGGTGAAATCAAATACACATAAAATAAAGACAATATCTGTGCTCTGATTTCGGCTGATTTCTGATTTACTTGCATGTAAAATTAGAGAAGCAACATAAATTCTGTGTTTAACTGAATTAAAGCGCTGCTCCACTCTCCAGCGCGAGACGCAGAGAGAGAGAGAGAGAGAGAGAGAGGCGCGCGCGCGTGCTGGGAGAGCAGTACCGGCGGTAGGCCTACCGGTAGATTCTCAGAAACTAAATAAGGTTTGGGCGCTTTGTTGAAGGGAAAAAAATCGCTAAATGGGTCTGCAAAGTTGGCAACACTGTGTATCTCCATTTCTCCAACTAGGTTTTGGGCCACGGGTTAAACAGAAAATACGCGCTGCGTTAATCGAGCGTTAAAAAAATTAGTGCCGTTAATATGATTTTGCGTTAACGCGTTATTAACGCGCTAACTTTGACAGCCCTAATAATAATATATAGAATTCAGGTATCAATTACCTATCAATATTTGTTTATTCAAAAAAATATACAAAATCTGTCAAAGTAGGCTACTTAGTTGACCACAACCTCAAAAACCTGTACACAAGCCGCGGTTCAGCTGCGCGCGACAAACGCTGCCAGTGTGAAAGCAAAACGGGCGTGTGCTGCTCCCGCTCACCAAACGCACTGCTTCTGCACTGCCTCTGCTCTGCTAACGCGTACAGTGTGAAACCGGCATTAGAGATCACAGAACAGAACTTGACCAATCAGCTGTGAGTAAAGTGACATGTAGATTGATCAACTCACACATCAGTTATGGTAAACAGAAGCTCAAGCATGTTCGCTTGACATGCGAGCACCAATGAGGTACATTTTGAGCTTCCGAAAGAACCAATAAGATTTAATCTCACGTTTTGGTTGAGCAGGTTTGGTTGAGCTTCTGTTTCTGTTCGCTGATCAGTGTTTATATTTGAATGAAACCCTAAATTCAATCTGTTCATCATATAAAGCAATTGAGTCTCTTCAGAAAATTGTGGAGTAATCTGCTCAATTCATATGGATTAGTTTTACGATCTCTTCATGAACTTTTTGAAGCGTCAAAGTGTCCGTTGCGTAGTTGTCTGTGGAGGAACAGAAATCTTCATCAAAAAGATCTTCATTTGTGTTCAGATGATGAACGAAAGTCCAGAGGTGGGTAGTAATGACGTACCTTTCCTTCGTTACATTTACTTGAGTATTTTATATTTATTTTTTGAAAATGTGTACTTTTAAGAGTAAATTATAAAATTTTTGGTACTTTTACTTCAATGAATACATTTCTATTGAAAAGTTTTACTTTTACTTTGTTACGCTTGGCGACGTTCCTCTCCTTCCTTTAGTTTAAAGGACAATTCCAGTGAAAAATGAACCTAGGGGTATTTAACACATGGTTACCGAGTCGATCGTTCCCTGCGATGCGTTTTCATGAAAATCGAATGTATAGAGTTTTATCTTTAAAAACAGTATAGCTCATAGCAGTAGTATATGGGGCATAGAGTAAGTAAAATTAAATCGCTAGTTAATACCACTAACAAGGCTCAAAATAGCCTCACACTAACACGGTAACATAATGAGGGTCCTTACATACAAACCGAAGCACACTTACCGAAGCAAACCGAAGCAAATTGTCTGTACACTTACAAAGTTCTCAATGCTTTGGTTTGTATGTAAGGACCCTCATTATGTTACCGTGTTAGTGTGAGGCTATTTTGAGCCTTGTTATTGGTATTAACTAGCGATTTAATTTTACTTACTCTATGCCCCATATACTACTGCTATGAGCTATACTGTTTTTAAAAATAAAACTCTATACATTCGATTTTCATGAAAACGCATCGCAGGGAACGATCGACTCGGTAACCATGTGTTAAATACCCCTAGGTTCATTTTTCACTGGAATTGTCCTTTAATGCAATACATGTTAAGAAATACGTATAGCTATTCCAAGCGTGTGCTGTCTCTTTTTTTATGGGGCAGGAGCAATGCCCCATTCACAAATGAATCACTCTTTTGAGTCAATTCTGTTGAAAGACTTGATCAAACAAGTTGGCAAAACTGTCTGAATTGGTTTGAGAATCAGTTTGAATTATTTGTTCAGTTCCCTGTACGCACTGAATCATCTGAAGCAAAGTCATAATTTAAGAGCATCAAGAGCGTTGGATGAAGTGGCCGTGGACCTACAGTCAATTAAAAGAAAATCTGAAAATGTATCCTATTGTTTACCAGTGATGAAGATCTTTATTAGTTGAACATCTGCATATGCTGTCTGTGACTGAGATGCATTCGATTTCAATTCATTATACATTTTACAGTAGGTAGTCAACCAGAATGCCTATTACCGCCGTGGCAAAACACCTGTGCCAAAAATAAACCAGTCGCATTTCAAAGTCATTCGGGAAATGACCGCCAGGTGGCGCAAATGGATATTGTGCAAAAGAGCAGCAATTGACACTTAAGGGAGTTTGATTAACTAGAAGGAAGAGATGATCAGTTCACATGCTGCTTTAACTGAGACTCTACAGCGATCTGTCAGACACATTAAAGAGCCACAAAATGGAATTTATTGTTTAAATTTCTTTAAAAAATGACTAAATTTGAAAGTTGAGACTTTGTTTCATATCAAAAGTAACCTGGTCTTTCCTGTCTGTCAGCGCGTTGTCAGTGTCCTCTCTGATCCGCGATGTGTTCAGTGGCTTCAGTGGAGGTGCAGGACAATAAAGTGTTAATCGCCCCTCTTTTAAATGGAGAGTGTCGGATAGCCAGTGTGATGAGCAGGCAAAGGCAAAATTATTTTAAGGATAAATCTCTCGATGTGTCTAAATGTTTAATAATATCTTATTAAATTATAAATATTGTAGTTTTATTTATTGTATTCAAAGGTTTTTCACACAAAATTTCAACTGAAGTGTTCAATCCAGTTTTTTCAACTGGTTTTGTAGAGTTTTAGAATGTTTCAGCAGTGTGTATGATTGTCAACAATCTGGCATTATCTAAACATGAACTGTTGACAAAACACGTTCATGGCAAGAAACGTCTCGATTATGTATATAACCCAGCCTATGACGGGGGGAGACTCAACCGGACAGTGAAGACACGGGCTCGCCACAGGGAGCCGTACCGTGGAAGAATGCACATATGGGATCGCCGTAGGGATCACAACATATGGAACCAGCCAAACACAGGTTCCTCCAGTGCATAGGAGTGATAGGCCTGGCTTCGGACGTTCTGCCACGTCCGTTGCAGAGGGGAACGGAGGAACTCGACAGGGTTCAGCTAATAAGGGGAACTCTACTGGAACAAGAATTGTGCACGTATCCAGTCCATAGGAGGGAAATGGCGCAGAAAGCCGACACTTCAGACCGGGATTACAGTGAAACTAGCTTCATGTAAAGGGAGCCCACAGGAAGTCACAGGCCTTACGGGGGAGATGAGGGGCCCCTGTCCAAAAGGCAGTGGCCGCTGGACAAAGGTGCACCTGTGTCGCAACAGACTGCTCCATTGGAGGGATAGCCTCGCAACCCTTCATCGCTCCTCCGTCAAGGGTAGTGAGGGGGGAAAGCTACTCGGGTAATTTCTGGCAGAGAAAGGTGCCCTCCACTACCTGGTAAGCTCTCCATGCACTTCGGGAAAGAAAGGCACTGGGGCGGCGAGCTGAGAACCCGCGCAGCCCGTCCTGAGATACCAATCATCCAACCAAGACAGTTCGGAACATGGTGGCAGATTCCACTCGAGCCCGACAGCCTCTGCGGCCCGTTTCAGCATAGCTGATCTTTCTGGATCTGGCTCGGGCAACGTTACACTCCCAGAGGGAGATAACACAGCCGAGTCATCATTTCCAGTGGTCAGCTCACCCTCCGATGCTGCAATCGGTATCCTGTCCTCTGGAGGGGCCCCAAATGAAATGGCTGGTCAGGCCATTACAGAGAGACCAGCGCGCTCAACGGGGGACTCCACCGGCTGCGATGTGATACAGGAGTGAGGGGTCCACAGGGATTGGTTCTTGATTGGAAGCCTCACTATGATCCTCTGATCTCCCATCCCAAACATATTCTCGCAATGAGAACAGCACGTTACTATATATATATATATATATATATATATATATATATATATATATATATATATATATTACACAAACACGTGATATGACCATCCATTTTGGGGGGACAGGGAACGATCGCATCCAGAAACGCAGGGGTGGAATGAAATCTTTTTTTTTTTTTTTTTTTTTTAAGATGCAAACGCACACATGTTGCTCTTTCAGGAAACGGGACCCATAACCAGTGCCGGAGCACACAGGGGAATGACCGTGGCAACACTGAACAGTGAACTGAAACAGTGAAGCACTCACTTTTACGACCTTTAACCAGCCGTCAACAAGCGCAAGAACCGTGACACACTCGCTCGTTGTAAACAACAGCACTCTTCAGAGACATCGACGCCAGTCAGCTCCGAAGCGAAAGACAAGTGGTGCGTGCATCCGCTTCCGTATTTATATCCGCGCTGCGGGGCGGAGTGCGAAATGCAGTTCACGCATGCCAATCTGCATCGGCTCCTTTTAACAATACTCGAAGATGACAGGCTCTCTAAGCGTGATCCCAATTAGTCGATAGCGTCAAACGTGAGTGACTGAAAGAGAACGCATGCGAGTGAGCAGCAAATACAGAGGGCTTTAATTCGCGATCAACCTCGTTTTATTGTAAGGGGAATTCAACTAGGCATTCTGTGTCTTTGAAGCAACAAAGGCTAAATAATTTGTTACAGGTTTTTTTTTTTTCGTGATTTGTGTGGATGACACGCAGCGACATATAGTGTTATTAGCTGTATGATGTGTTTTTACCCTGAAATGTTTAATTTCGAGAGAGACCTGGCGTGCGCAGTGAGGGACACAAAAGAAACTTACTAAAAAGAGATCCAGCTCGTCTGCGAGAGAGAGGCAAAGAAAAACGCCTGTTCTTAATTTATGTTGCTTTGAACTATTTTCATTTTGTGCTGTTTTAATTGCTTAATTTAGCTTTAATTTATTTGGCAATACAAATTTAAAATGACGCAAGAATAAGATTCTGTATTTCTTATTTTGCATCGCAAAGGGAATAAACTCTAAACTCGATGCAACCCTATTTTAAATAAATATACTGTCCCGACACTTTATTGAAACCTTGAAATGTGCGATGGGGTTTCAAACTTAATTAATTTTAGTGTTCTTTTACATTTTCATTGGTTTTTATATTGAAAGCAATACTATTTAGTTAGTCTGTTATTTTGTGTAGCCAAGTCAACAAATCTTTTTCTGATTTGTTCAATGTATGGATCTGTTTTGAAAATTTTCTTTCATTGCTATGGCCGGGTATCACTATCAGTCATCTCAATTTCGTGAATGATTCACAAAACAATAATTTAGCAGATTAAAGACAAGCTTCATCATCTTCATTTTCTGGTGCGATCGGCTGACAATCTTCCTTCATCAATTTTGTCTTATGTGCAGCGGCTCTACTGGAATGTAGCAAATTTATGTAGTAATGTGCCATTGATAATTAAACAAAACGCTTGATTTTAATAAACAGTTACCTATTTAAGCATCAAGAACGGTAAAACAAATACTGTCGGCCAACATCGGTTAACAGCATGTAGGCTACAATGTTATATTGTCTAAACACCTATAAATAAAAATGACAGGAAAACACAACAAATCAAATCAAACACAACAAAGCTCCGAAAAGTGTTTCGAATCAATAAATGAACATTTCAAAAGTTTTTATTTTTGACAAATATTAAACCAGAGACAAAATTATGAAGATGGTAGAGCTGAGATTGAAGCTTGAAGCTCCGCGAGGCTCATGTTGTTGTATTGACCACAGAGCTATGGTCTGAACGCTGTATAGAGAATGAGCTTAACGTCTTATTGTCATGCAAAGCCTCATTGATGTAGCCTAATATTTTTTTATTGCAATGTTTTATGTTGAAATGTTTTCATTATTTATTAAAGAAAATTATGCTTATCATAACAACCTACTGTAAGCCAATTTAATTAATAATAAAGAATGCTAAAACACAAATGCTGCCGACTAACATCGGTTAGCAAGTCCTGATCAGTGTTTTAATTTTACGATCATTTAGTTTAATTTATTTCACTGTTGTCTTTCAGTTAATAAATCTACAGACAAATTAAAATAACACAAAGTATAAGACACATAGCCTATTGAAATGCATAGCCTTATAGAAAAACTTTGCTTAAATTTGAGGCAATAATAGAAGCCTACATTTGTATCAGCTCCAAATTTGTACTGTAATTTCAGTATTGTGATTATGAATTCATTTAACTACAATGTTTCACTTGAATTTATCTGCTACCAGCTCTCAATCTCTCTCAATGAGCCGGGGCGCGGCATCAGATTACCCAAAAGAGAGAATAAACTGACACTTTTCAAAGTCTGTGATTGTAGCACCTCTTAGCGGTAAAAGGCAGCAAATACACACCCGCAATTTTACCGCCGCGGGAACGGCATCCACATCCCAGCATCCATCCTGATTCCCACCTGCACGTCATTCCTCATCACACTCACCTACATCTCATCATCACCCTCATTACCTCCTCAATAAATGCACTCATCTCACCTCAGTTCCTGGTCCGACCTTGAGTGTTTATACATTTGTGCTATGTGGACTCATCTCCCTATCTCCAGTCTCCAGCGATCTCCCAGTCTCCAGTGATCTCCCAGTCTCTCACCAGTCTCCAGTGATCTCCCAGTCTCCAGCGATCTCCCAGTCTCCAGCGAACTCCCTGTCTCCAGCATCTACCTCTATCACCCTTTGGACTCCACTACCCTGCTCACCTCATCACATCCTTTGTTTATTCAATAAATCACCATTCATCATCCGTCTTCCTCTCCTGTGTCCATATATCTGTAACAATGTGACTATTATGCTTAGATCACATATAAGTCAAGTCACCTTCATTTGTATAGCGCTTTAAACAATATGAATTGTTTCAAAGCAGCTTTACAGTGATAATAGGAAATTACAGTGACAGAGATTGTTTTGGCTTTACAGCAGCTCTAGGATAAAGTTATTGTCCAGCTAAAGTTAGTTTTGATTGATTAATTCACTTCCGTTGCGAAGATCATTAGTTATTAACTTAGGGGCCGCTAACATGACACCGTTCAAACAGAAAACCCTCAACGTGCTCCGGCCACCCATCCGCACAAAACAGTGCCTGGTGGCTCGAGAACGCACTCCCAGAAATAGGTTCCAAGGTGCAAACGATTATCAGCTATCTCTGCACAAATCTCTGCGCAAACACCGACGTTGCACACATGCACATCACTTGTTCAGTCCATAGGTATGCGCGTTTGAATATATATGTGCGCAGGCATGTAGTCTTTACAAATAAGCCCTCAACAAACTACTTGTCTGGCCTTAAAAATGTATAATACAGTATAATACAATAATATTATTATATATTATATATACAATAATATATATATATAGTAACGTGCTGTTCTCATTGCGAGAATATGTTTGGGATGGGAGATCAGAGGATCATAGTGAGGCTTCCGATCAAGAACCAATCCCTGTGGACCCCTCACTCCTGTATCACATCGCAGCCGGTGGAGTCCCCCGTTGAGCGCGCTGGTCTCTCTGTATTGGCCTGACCAGCCGTTTCATTTGGGGCCCCTCCAGAGGACAGGATGCCGATTGCAGCATCGGAGGGTGAGCTGACCTCTGGAAATGATGACTCGGCTGTGTTATCTCCCTCTGGGAGTGTGCCCGAGCCAGATCCAGAAAGATCAGCTATGCTGAAACAGGCCGCCGAGGCTGTCGGGCTTGAGTGGAATCTGCCACCATGTTCCGAACTGTCTTGGTTGGATGATTGGTATCTCAGGACGGGATAAAATGGCAACGTTTTATCTGTACAGAGGTAAAGGAAAGGGAAGCAGGCCTTCACAGGGGAGAGCCTAGTTGACAATTCAGGACCGCACTGTTGTCGTGTCCAGGCGCAGGTCCTTCATCAGATCTGGATACAGCCTGGATCCAGCGGACTGCGGTAAACCTCGGAATAAACAGAGAGACATATGTTAGCATAGACGCCATCCTTCTTATGATGTAACGAGTACATTAGGATTTATGGGAAGTGTTCCCAGTTCCAGCTGACCTAAACTATGCAGCCTAACATTGAAGTCTATAATGTGTTATGTGTATACTAGGCCAAAGATATGTGTTTTTAGTCTAGATTTGAACTGACAGAGTGTGTCTGCTTCCCAGACAATGTTAGGAAGACTGTTCCAAAGTTTTGGTGCTAAATAGGAAAAGGATCTACCGCCAGCAGTCGATTTTGATATTCTAGGTATTATCAACTGGCTGGAATTTTGAGATCGCAATAGACATGAAGGACTATAATGTGTTAAGAGCTCGCTCAAGTACTGGAGAGCTAAACCATTTAGTGCTTTGTAAGTAATCAGCAATATTTTAAAATTTATACAATGTTTAGAAGGGAGCCAATGCAGTGTTGACAGAACTGGGCTAATATGGTTATACTTCCTGGTTCTGGTAAGAACTCTAGCTGCAGCATTTTGGACCAGCTGTAGTTTATTTATTAAGCGTGCAGGGCAACCACCCATTATAGCATTACAATAATCTAGCCTTGATGTCATGAACGCATTAACTAATTGTTCCACATTTGTCATTGAGAGCATATGACGCAATTTAGATATATTTTTAAGATGGAAAAATGCGGTTTTACAGATACTAGACACGTGACTTTCAAATGAAAGATTGGTATCAAAGAGCACACCCAGGTTCCTAACCAACGATGAAGACTTAACAGAGCAGCCATCAAGTGTTAGACAGTATTCTAGGTTATTACGTGAGGAGGTTTTTTGTCCAATCTCTGTTTTTTCAGAATTAAGTAGTAGGAAATTACTAGTCATCCAGTTTTTAATATCAGCTATTGTAGCGTGTTTTTTTCAAGTTATTAATTGTTCAGGTTGGGCGCCAGACAGTTTAAAAAAACTGACAAACAAATTTATAATTTTGTCAAGAAGAAAGAAACAGAAATGTCCATTCATATTTTATAGCAACAACAACAACAACAACAACAACAAAAATAATAATAAATAAATATTTCAGTCTCTTAGTGTCCAGAAACATGCCATCAGAAATGAGCAAACGAAATTTTTTTTTTACAAATGAAGTACTGGCGCGTTTGCACACAGGCCGTCAAGGTTCAACAGTAGGCCTTTTTAAAAATAATAACAAAAAGAGACCCAAAAATCATCCCAAAACATGAGTAAATATATAATGAAAACGAAATTCATTCAAACAAAATAATAGGTATTAGACAGAAAGAATAATAATTGTTTTTGCGATGAGAGAGTGGGGTCGTTTGAAGTTATTATTTAGAGTTAGAGAGATCGGTAACCAGGAAGGCACAGGAAGACTGAATGCTCCTTTTACCTTTTGGGTTTGGTGATCACACGTCGAAAAAGAGTCTCAGAAGGAACCAACACTCACAGGTCTGCAACTTCACCACTTCACTGGGTCAAAAACTCCTTTAGGCATTGGTTTTTCACAGGCGGCACTCAGATTTCAGCTTGTTCAGTCACTCTCTTACTCCGTGCATGCGCGTACGTCCCTTCTCCATTTCACAATGCAGAAATTCAGACTTTCCACATGGAAAATAATCCCACAAAGTAGCCTCACGACACGCTGAAACAACGGCCTCGTTTTCCCCTGACTTTTCTAGACGCTGATTCCAAACTTCCCGACCAGGCCCCCACTTCCGCTTCTCTACTTCCTCTTTTCTATTCTTCTCAATCACCCAAACCGTTACTAATTTTCGTTACTATATTTAGTTTTCCGTTTGAACAAATTCTAATAACTGTTATGAAGTTGTGTAGGTTTCCATATGGTGTTATTTAATATAATTAATAATTAAAAATTGGTTTATTTTGTTTTACATTGTAGCATCTCTACACTATGCATTCCGTTCATTTTGTGAATTGGTAAGTTTTGTCAGGGCATGAAGAAATATAGAGCTGAGTATCATCAGCATAACAGTGAAAACTAATGCCATGCTTCCTAATGATATCTCCTAGCATGTACAGAGTGAACAGCAACTGTGTTGTCCTCACTGCAGTGTAGCAACTGTAGCTATACAACCAGCTAACTCTGATGCAAAATGACGACAATTCGTAGTGAACAATTTCTTGCTGTTTACTGTGGCTTCCAACATCATCTTACATGACAGAGTGAAAACTGTAACAAAGGAATAAAGTTCGACTGTTTTAACATAAATCTTGTCTAATGAAATATACCTGTAAACACATGTAAATAAATATTGTAACTATGTGTAGTCTTTCCTTTTTAAACAGTATTGTAACATTAACTTATTAACATAACAATGAATTTTGTACTTACGACATTGCCTCTATTGCTAACAACAGATGGATTAAATGTGCACACATACTGTCAGCTTCCTTTCTTCTATACAGGAAATAACCTCTAACCCCAAACTCCAGGTCTACAGCGTATCAAATTAAAAGTCCCTAACATTTTGCCTTAATGGCAACACAGCAACGGTCCTAGTACTGAGCCTTGTTATACGCCATACTGAACTTTTGATCGATAAGACATCTCTTCATTTACTGCTACAAACTGACAACAGTCAGATAAGTGTGATTTAAATGCTAATGCAATTCCACTAATGCCAACATAATTTTCAAGTCTATTTAAAAGAATGTTGTGGTGATAGTATCAAATGCAGCACTAAGATCGAGTAACACTAATAGAGAGATACAACCACGATCGGATGATAAGCTCAAATCATTTGTGACTCTAATGAGAGCTGTCTTAGTACTATGGTACGGTCTAAATCCTGACTGAAAATCCTTGCAGATATCATTTCTTTCTAAAAAGGAACATAGTTGTGAGAATACTGCCTTTTCTAGTATCTTTGACAGAAAAGGTAGATTCGAGATCTGCCTGTAATTGAATAATTCTGTAGGATCAAGTTGCTGTTTTTTAACAAGCGGTTTAATCACAGCCCACTTAAAAGTTTTTAGTACGTATCCTAATGACAAAGATGAATTAATGATGTTAAGAAGAGGATCTATGACCTCTGGAAGCATCTCTTTCAATAGCTTAGTCGTTATCGGGTCTAACATACATGTTGTCGATTTAGGTGATTTAACGAGTTTAGTAAATTCTTTCTCTCCTATAGCAATGAATGAATCAAATGTTTCCTCAAGGAGTCTACAATGCACTGCCTGATGCAATACTGTAGTAGACGGTTGCATAGTTATAATTTTCTCCCTGATATTATCAGTCTTGTAAGTAAAGAAGTTCATAAAGTCATTACTAAACGTCTGGGTTTGAAGCTTTATTTTTCGTTAGTTTAGCCACTGTTTCAAATAAATACCTAGGGTTTTGTTTATTTTCTTCTAATAGGGCTGAAAAATAAGCAGATATAGCAGCTTTTAAGGCCTCTCTGTATGCAATCGTGCTCTCTTTCCAGATCTCAAATGTGATTTATCATTTACACTAGATAGTGTTACATTAAGCACCAACACTTCAAAAGAATTATTTTTGAAACTAGACTTCTTAGTAATTCTGAAGATATTACTATAAATTACAGCAACACCTCTCCCTTTGCCTTTCAGATGAGGTTCATGTTTATAACAGTAATCTTGGGGGGTGGACTCATTTAAAGTAATGTAATTGTTTGGTTTTAGCCAGGTTTCTGTCAAACACAGCACATCTAGGTTATAATCTGTAATCATATCATTAACAATAAGTGCTTTTGAAGTAAGGGATTGAATATTCAGCAACCTGAGCTTTATCATTTGTTCATCTGTATTATATCTGTTTTTTATTAGTTGAACATCAATTAAATGATTACCCTTAAATGGGTTTGGGAGTTTTTTGTATTTTCTAATTCGGGGAACAGACACATTCTCTATATTATGATATCTAGGTGAAAGAGTCTCTATGTGATGGGATTTATCTGACCTCAGTGACGTGAGACAGCAAGCAGATGGTCGGTTTAGCCAGTCTGTCTGCTTCCTGACCTGAGCCCCAATTCATGTTTGAGGTCTAAGACTATGTGCAATATTGCTAGAGAGAAGAGCGGCACCATCCCAGGAGGGACGAATACCATCTCTTTTCAACAGGTCAGGTCTGCCCCAAAAACTTTTCCAATTGTCTATGAATTCTATATTACTTTGCGGACACCACTTTGACAGCCAGCCATTGAGTGAGGACAGTCTACTAAATATCTCATCACTCCTGTGAACAGGAAAGGGGCCAGAGCAAATTACAGTACCTGACATCGTACTTGCGAGTTCACACACTTCTTTAATGTTTATTTTAGTGATCTCTGACTGGCGAAGTCGAACATCATTAGTCATGCAAACATCAAAAGTTATGCAATTGTTATAACTATTAGATGGTTGACTGAAAGTGTTTCTTGTTTCCTATCAGTATGATTGTATGCTCATAATTCAGAAGATGGCTTGATTGAAATCTGTGTAAAATGTATTATATTCTTTTAATAGGAATCATGTCTAAACTGTACTCTCTGTACTTTCTGCTTGAGCTTGAAAGGTAAAAGACCACAGATAACGCATGATTTACGAAGGGGAAGAAACAGCCACCTCTCTCAACAAAAGACAGTGTCTAATTGGTCAGAACTCATCCAGGAGGCTGGACAAACATATGAGTTTAAAATCTTAGGACACGAACAATGCATCAGACAGACGACTACCACAATTTAGAGTAACCATGTAGATGAGCAGACAAAAGACTGCAGAACAAGATCAGTAGAACATGGGTTAAACAATTTATTTCAAACCATCTAACTACTTTCATCTCACTTTACTTTCTCTTACTTATGCCGCGTTCCAGGCAACCTGTAACCCGTGTTTTTCCAACTCGTAACTGGGAGTACATCGATCTAGTACGAGTTCACGGGTGGGAAGTCACGGGTTTGACTGCCATTCCAGTGCACTTTCACGGGTATAAGGTTGGAAAAACACGGGTTACAGGTTGCCTGGAATGATGTACTCCCAGTTACGAGTTGGAAAAACATGGGTTACAGGTTGCCTGGAATGCGACATTAGTTTCTTTTGTTTTCCGTTTAGAGTCTCAGTTCTCAGTTAAGTTTTGCTGTAAAGTTTTCGGTCAGCGATTCAACAGTAAAGCCCAGTTTCAAGACTTTGCATCCATCCGCCAACACACCACGTGATTGGCCACCTAAGACATCAACCCAGACACGACAAGACCACCAGCCAATCAACAAAGCCGGGGACTGACAAAGAGAATCCCTAAAGGAACGCAACAAACCCAAGTAGCCTCTGAACTGCTGCATTTGATCTGCTGCATTTGATCAAATTTAATAACCCGCCTAAGAAATGATAGAAGGGTTAAATTAATGATTAATGGTTCGTTCAAGGTGCATATTTTTTTAAAAACTTGGGGTTTCATTATCTCACTCTCAAAATTCATTCTTTCCTCACTTTCTTTCTTTTTGCAACTCGTATGAATGTGCATATGCGTGTGTTTGTGTTAGATATTAGTTTTATGTGTTAGAATAATCAACAGTCTTGTTTGTATTTTAAAGAGAAGTGTTCTTGTGTTATGTGCTTACGAATTTACCTTTACCAAGTTACCTTGCTAATAAATAGTGTTTTCACTATAGTTTGGATATTTATATCCGCTGCAGAACTGAAAGTTACAGCCCATTCAAAGAACGCTGGACGAGTCATTTGCTCAGAAGTAAAATAAGAGATTCTTTCAAAATGCCCTATAAATTAATTAATAATTCCCTTTGAGCTAAATTTAATTCAATTCACGTTTATTTGTATAGCGCTCTTCACAATACACATAATTTCAAAGCAGCTTTACAGAAAGTGCATATTACAATTTAGAGTGTTCTGTTATCAGAGGTAACAGTCTAAGTTAAGTATTTCAGAAATGTACATATATGTTACAGGTCCCGGGGAGTGGGGAGGACTGTAAGCAGTTTAAAAACTTAACAGTAAATAAGAGAGAGAGAGAGACAATAGTTAGTGGTTGCTTAAAGGTCCTCTTTTTTGTCTTTTAATCAACATTGTACTTCAGAGTCATTAAGACACTTTGAATCACAGGATTCATAAATACGCTGAAATACATATAACATATAGATATTTAAATCAAATCACAATAAATAAGTAAATAAATAAATCAAAATAGGAACCTTAACCAGGCCCAGTAGCAGATTATGAAACACGATCTCATGAAAGTGCGTATCTATACCACAAATTTTATTTCTCGTGCCATTTATACGCCAAAAATGTTTTTGCGTGCATATGCTATGCACTGTAAACCCCTTGGTTAGGATTAGGGGTGCGGAGTGCGTGCCTATTACACGCCATAAAGTGCGTATCATATGCACACGAAAACTGCGTATCATAAGCACTACAAATACAATTCGTGGTATTCGCACTTTCATGAGATCGGGCTGAGCAAACACATTTATAATTAGCCTATACTTTTTAAATATTGTTTATCCTTATTAAAGTAAATTAGAAACAAAACACCTGCAAGTGTACACTTAGAAGAGTAAAAATGACAGAAGGTTAAGTTAATTCAACTTTATTAAAACTGCAATCAATTTGCACTTCCAAAAGTCATACATTTGAGGAAAAAAACGAAATAAACGAATATACAAATTTATTTTAAGTATAATAAAATAAAACATAAAAAGCAAAGGCAGATCAGAACATTTAATGAACAAAACCGGGTTCTGTACATGGCAGACAGGGGAGCGTAGTCGAAAGCCGGGTGATAAAGGTCAGTAAACGGAATCAGTCAGGAAGGATACATTCACAAATCCAGAGGAGCAAAGAAACTAAATAGCAGACAAATCAAAGGAAAAACTAAACAGGTGTGCAAGCGGTTACCAAACATTTTTTTCTCTGTGAGTTTCCAAAAAAGGAAAAAACATTAACGTGCAACAAGTTTATGCGCTTAAGTCGCTGTCTGTTTGGTTTCCATGGTGACGCGTCATTGCTTGTTATGAGACACACACACCGCAGCTACAACAGCGCTGAATGAATGATGATCTGCTTTTATGTCATTTTTCCTTTTTTACATTTGTTAGCTATGGCATGAAATATCTGATATTCCGATTGTCAAATATATGCAACGCAATATATACAGGACCGGCGCGTGCACTTCTGCCGCTCTAGGCGAAAAACATTTGTGCCGCCCCTAGGGCTGGTCCGAATACCATTTTTTGAGCTCGAAGCTTCGGTAGTAATGAACATCGAATATTCAAAGCTTCGAGAACCGTTCATCCAATCGACTTCGCAAGGGAGTGCAGTGTCGCAGTTGGTGGTGCAATATACATGGATATCCTGTGACGTCACACATTAAAGACGGCGCCATCTTTAGGACCGCCCAGGGACCAGAAGTAAACAGTAAATATGCCTTCTATCTGCTGTGCCGTGGGCTGTGATAACAGCAAGTCAAAAAAAACGGGACATACGTTTTATAATATTCCTAAAAACACTGAAAGGAGACATAAATGGTTAGCTGCCATTAAAAGGGATCAGTGGACTCCCACAGAACACTCCAGACTGTGCAATGAACACTTTATTTCGGGTAAGTTAGCTAGCTAGCTATGTTAGCAACCCTACGATAAGATAAGATGTAAAGTTACAGGGAGGCTACACCAGGCACGTAACTGAAGTGTTCGTTCACATTGCGTCTGCTGTAACCTTCTGCTATGATCAGTGAACTGACTACTACCGTAAGTAAAAAAAAAACAACTAGTTTTCTAAAACTATTTTTTTGCGCGTCGCGAACGGAGCGTTTCACTTACCCGGTGTAGCCTTCCTGTTAGTGTCAGACACTGTTCATTAATGTGTCACTATATCTCAATCTACCCCTGTAGGTCAGAAGAGCGAGAATCCATTAAACCCCGACTATGTGCCAAGTTTGTTTGCTTATCTCACACCTGAGCAACGCAAAAGAAAAATAAATAGTTACAGCAAATTTGAGCAAGTGCAAGCTGTCAAAAGAAAGAGAAGGACGCATGATGTTGGACCGGTGGCATCCTGTGACAACAGCAGCCATATGCAGATTGATGACTGTGGGTACACCTCAGCTCAGGAGGTCAGACAGCTGATCACAGCTACTGTAATTCTGCAGTCTATGCTGAGAGCAATGTACCATGCTCCAATGAAGCCTGCCATGAAACTGTGAGGAGACTGACAGAGGAGTGTACTGCACTGAGGTCAGAGGTTTATCAGCTCAGGGAAAAGGTTAGCAAGTTATCCTTCAGCCAGGAAACCTTCAAGGACAATGATGACATGGTGCAGGACTTAACTGGCCTTCCATCCTTTGCCAAGCTGATGGTTGTCTTCACTTTTGTGTCAGAGTTCCTTAAGGTGGGACCTGGATTGAATCCCTTTCAAAGCTTTTTAATGACTCTAATGAGAATGAGACTGAATTTACCACTGCACTTCTTTTCATATATATATCATGTGTCAAAGCCTACTGCAGGCCGAATTTTTAACAGTACGTTAAATGTCTTGCATGATAGGATGTCTGGATTCATATTGTGGCCCAGTAAGGAACAGATTCAAATTAGTTTACCCATGTGTTTCAAAAATAGTAGTTACAGAAATTGTACATCCATAATAGACTGCTTTGAAATTTTCATTGAGAGACCTAAAAACTTGAGAGCCCGAGCACAAACATACTCACAATATAAGCACCACAATACTGCCAAGTACTTGATATCAATAACTCCACAGGGAGTCATATCGTTTGTGTCTCGTGGCTGGGGAGGGTGAGCAAGTGACAGGCACATTACAGAGAACTGTGGCTACCTGGAAAATCTGTTACCTGGTGATTTGGTCCTAGCAGATCGAGGGTTCACAGTAGGAGATGCTGTGGGATTGTACAGTGCTCATCTCAAAATACCTGCCTTTACTAGAGGGAAAAAGCAACTGCATCCAAGTGAACTTGAGTATTCAAGGGGGCTAGCAGCTGTTCGAATTCATGTTGAACGAGTGATTGGTCTTGTGAGGAATAAGTACACAATTTTACAAAGCACAATACCCATTTCTCTCTGCCTGACTGCAACTCCAGGAGAGCTTACATCACTTGACAAGATGGTCAGAGTGTGCTGTGCTCTGTGCAACATTTGCCAATCTGTTGTGCCCTCACAATAGCATGGGTGTCAGTAACATTGTTTTCTTTAGTGTCACAATGCTAAACAATTGTGTATAAATGTAATATATATTTGGATCTTTGTTTTTTATACAAGGCTGTTACTTAGTTACTTAAGAGTTTCATGTCAAATTGTTTTGTGTTTGTCTAAAACAAGTAGACTATCACAAATGTGTATATATTGATATTGGCTGAAATTACTTTTGAAATAAATTGTTATTCATTCAGTTACAACACTTTAGTGATGTTTATTGTACATGGTCACATTGCAGTTAACTCTCCTGGAGTTGCAGTCAGGCAGAGAGAAATGGGTATTGTGCTTTGTAAAATTGTGTACTTATTCCTCACAAGACCAATCACTCGTTCAACATGAATTCGAACAGCTGCTAGCCCCCTTGAATACTCGACTTCCTGCTCAGCTACTGTTCGGACGCTCTTGCTTACTGCTCCGTGCTTTGCTCTATCGCTTTTATTTTTTTTAGATTTTATTTCCTTTATTTTATTTCCTTTTATCACCTAATTTTAACTTCAGCAAATCAGCACAGTGCTTAGACGACAAAGTTTGGATTACTACAAAAACGCAGAATTCTTTTACCCGACCAGCTTACATTCCGGGAAAGGAAAACACAACTGCCTCAAGGATAAGAGAAAATTCCTCTTCTGGAATCTACTTGCTGCACCAACTGCCACAGACTTTTACAAAGGATTGCAGTTCTTGAAACAAAGTTACTTACGGGACCACCAAACCAGACGGAGCACACAACAGAGCTTCGTCATGGACACCCTCAGCATACCGGTGAGTCCCATGAAACTAGTGCTCCTCGACAGGTAGAGAAACAAGCCGATCGACTTACTAATCGATGGCACAAACAGGGAGCGAGACCCAAAGGCACTCGAGACATCAGATTGTCACGAGCATCACATATTGCCGCAGTAGCATCCTCTACCCCAGATACAGCTCTGACAAGGATTGCAAACACTGGTCTCCTACCACCGCCTATACATCTTGAGAACAGATTTGAAGTGCTGTAACACTCCACTAAGCAACTAAGAGGAGTTTACACTATAAAAGGAGAACAGTTGTCCAGTTGGAATAAATCAAAATGAATGGAGGAGTAATAAACACAAAATAAGACAAATAGAATAGCAAAAAAACCCAAAGTGTATTTATAAGACAACAGTATGAACCCAGTAAACCAATAGTACACGGTTAGTGTGTGTGTGTGTGTGTGTGTGTGTGTGTGTGTGTGTGGAAGTCTCTCAGTCCAGCGTGTACTATTTACAAAGTCAGATCAGCCTCACCGGCAAGGATGGTGAATCCGTGAGCAGAATCTGTATGTCTCCAGCAGTTTAAAGTCCCCCGGATGAGTAATCCACACTCCAATGAAAGGATATACTCCACAAAGGATCGGCAGTCCAAGCTCCAAAAACAGCCAGGCAAAAAAAGACAGGTAATCCACTACGATCGTGTCCGTATCGTGAATGAATGAGCGTGCTCCCGATCGCCGGTATGCCGGTCCTATATATTTAAAAACACTCCCTCAGTTCCTGTTTGGGTGACGCGTAATCACGTGACAACCCGTCTCGCTCGGAACGCATCTCGTGAGACGGGAGATCCAGCCCAACAACACATACAGGTTAGGGAGAAAATACAGACACAGGAGAAAGCATATAAAACAACATGATCAACCAATCACTCTTATAGGTCGATCTACTATAAATATACTTCCCCTTATGTGGCCACGCTACATAGATCCCCCCCCCCCCCCCCAGCCATCGGCATCGGAGGAGATCGTCCGAACCAGCGCTTCAGGTTAACCACATTTACAATGTCTGTTTTAGGTGGGTCACCCCAACGAACTGTGTAATTTATTGGCCCCATTTTTTTCATTATTTCAGCTGGTCCCTCCCACTTGGGCGCTAGCTTAGCAGAGAATTTATTAGATGCAGAAGAGAGAGGATGAGCTTTTATCCAGACTAGATCGCCCGGCTGAAACTGTGCATCTTTCCGCCGGGAATTGTAATATCTAGCTTGTCTGGCTTGCTGCACACCCACTCTTTGCTTTACTTCCTCTGCAATGATGTTTTGTCGTTCCAGTAGATTGTACGAGGTTTGGTCTGGTGTGGGGGGTTTGAGGATTAACCTCTCCAGCGGTCCGAGAAGCTGTCTGCCAAGCATCAACTCTGCCGGTGTTCTACCGGTGGTTTCTTGGTGTGCAGTATTAATAGCAAATCTTAATTCAGGTAACCACTGGTCCCAGGCTTGATGGTATTGTCCCACATATGATGCAATCATAGTTTTTAATGTCCGTTTATCCTCTCTGTCAGGTTTGTCTGAGGGTGATAACTGGTGGTGAGCTTTTGGATACTTCCCCAGGTCTTGCATAACTCAGCCAGTATGTGGGAGGTGAATTGTGCTCCCCTGTCTGATATCAGGTATTTGGGAACCAACCAACGAGTAAAAACTTATTCCCTTAGAATTTTAACAATTTTCTGTGTCTTGCTATCCCTAAGGGGGAACATCTCTACCCATTTGGTGTAGTAATCTACAATCACTAGGAGGTATGTGTGCTGTTTCTTACTGCTGGGGAAGGGTCCCATCAAATCCATGCCCAATGTATGCCCTGGTTCTGTCACTTGGGTATGCTGTAAAAAGCCACTGGGTTTAGTGTTGTCATGTTTATACTTTTGACAGATATTGCATTCCTTGACGTACTGCCAGACGTCTTTGCAGACAGTCGGTCACCAAGCCACCTCCAAGAGTCTCAATAGCGATTTTAGTCGACCCAGATGTCCTCCTAGTGGGTTGTCATGAAAGTAGTGTAGAAAGCCCGGAATTAATACCTGAGGAACAACCAATTGGAATTTATCTCCGTTGTTCTTTACCGGTACCCGACGATACAACACCCCCTGTTGGACCTCAAAGGTAATCTGTTGGTCTTGTACCTTTCTGACTTTGGGGTCTGACTTCAGGTGAGCAACAGTGCTGTCAGTACTTTGTGCTAGTGAAATTTCTGCTAGTGTGTGTGGTATGTCTGATGAGCACCTCGTCGTTGTTATGGTCATACAATGAGCCTCTTATATCTCCTCAGGTTCACTGACTCTAGACAAGGCATCTGGACCTAGGTTGAGACATCCTTTCCTATGGTGTACTTGGAAGTTGAATTGCTGCAACCTAAGAGTCCATCGGGTTAGTCGTGAGGAAGTTTTGGGACTATTGAAAGCCCATGTTAAAGCAGCATGATCGCTGTAAATGTCAAACTGACTCCCTTCAAGGTAATGCCTCCATTTTTCCACTGCCCAGACCACCGCCAAACACTCTTTTTCAGAGGTAGAGTAATTTAATTCTGCTCCTCTTAAGGTCCTAGAAGCATAAGCTATTACTCTTTCCCCTTCAGGCGTTTGTTGAGTGAGAATGGCTCCTAAACCTACATCACTGGCATCCGTATGCACCTGAAAAGATTGGTTGAGGTCAGGCTGCATCAATACCGGAGGGTCTTGTAGCACTTGTTTGATGGTATTAAAGCTTGTTTGACACTCAGAAGTCCAGTCCCATTTTACTCCCTTCTTCTTTAGGTGATTCAAAGGGGCAGTGATGTCAGCAAAATGGGGAATGAATTTGTGGTACCACCCTGCTAATCCCAGAAAGCGTTGGAGAGCTTTGAGGTCTTTGGGAAGAGGATATTGGGCAACAGCAAGAGTTTTTTCCCTATCAACCTCCACTCCTTTCACTGAGACAATGTGCCCCAGGAACTTTAACTGTCTTTTAAAGAAGTGACACTTCTTCATGTTAAGGGTAAGAGATGCCTGTTCCAGTTGTTGCATTATGGAGTTCAAGTGTTTGGTGTGTTCCTCTAAGGATCGTGAATAGATGATAATATCATCTATGTATACGAAATTTTCCTCTCAATTCTGCCAGAACCTTCTCCATAAGCCTCTGGAATGTGGCAGCGGCATTCCTGAGCCAATAAGGCATGGCTCGGAATTGGAATAGTCCCTGGTTGGTGATGAAGGCTGTCTTTTTTTTGCTCCTTTCCTCCATATCCACCTGCCAATATCCTGACTGCAGATCCAATGTGCTGAACCAAGTGGCGCCGTCCAGTGATTCCAGGATGTCATGAATAAGAGGCATTGGATAAGCATCAGGTATGGTCTTGCTGTTGAGCCTCCTATAGTCCACACAGAACCTGTAGGATCCATCAGGTTTGGGGACCAGGACTACTGGTGATGACCATGGAGAGCAGGATGGTTCAATGATGTGGTCTTTTAGCATTTGGTCAACCTGGTCATCAATGATCTTCTTCTTGAAAGGAGAGACCCTATATGCTCTAGATTTAATCGGCATTTCATCCGATAGGATGATTTTGTGATGTTCCACTGATGTTTTGCCCAGGACATTAGATGTGGTGCGAGGCCAGGTATCCATCAGCTTCAGCAACTCCTGCGGATTGTCGGAATCCCAGCCCTGAGCAACCTCAGTTTCCAGGGTAGCGAGTTGTGTTTCCCAGGTGGGAGGTAAGGCATAGTAAAGACTCACACTAGCAGTATGGGATCTTCTTTCACCCACCGGGATTGTAGACAGATCTGTATTCATCAGGGCAGATAAGAAGGGGTAATATATATATCCTTTGCCCATTTTCAGGCCATATCTACTTTGGCCGACATCCACAATGGCCTCAGCTGCCCTCAGAAAATCCAAGCCAGCTATAATGGAAAACGCCAGGTGATCATCCTTCATTATATATGTCTCCACTCTGCATACCTTATCATGCCATTTATAGCAGATGGTTTTCTGGTTCATAGCTTGGTGCACCTTTCCATCCGCCATGATGAAGCGCTGAGCGGAACCTGGAGTGTCAGATGTTGTCTCACCTCCTAGCTGTCTCCAAAGGTTTTCCTGCATCAGTGTGTACGTACTACCTGTATCCACCACCGCCTTCACCTCTTTACCTTTTACTATTACAGGCACCAGGAGAAGAGAATTTAGTGAATGGGATTGAGCAACAGAGAATCCTGCCAAGTTTTTGGGAAAAGGACGTTCAGGTGGTTTTTTATTGGCTTTTTCTTTACCATTCAGACTGTCCACTTTCTGCCAGTAATCCTTCACCCCCATACAATCCTTCTCTACCATAGAGCCCACCTTCACCAGCTGTTCCACCGTCCTCACCGTCCCTCTTAGACAGCCCGTGACTCTGGGGTTGATGTGATTAAGGATGCGGCTCACCATCTCTTCCTCTGTGATATCAGGCTTCCACTTGAGGCAAAGTGCTCGGTAATCATAGGCAAAATCTCTCAGACGTTGACGTGGCTGCTGAACCAGAGACCTCAGCTTATCTTCCACTTCCGTGAGGTAATCATCTGGAAGAAACGCACCCATAAAAGCCTCTTTGAAAGACTGCCAATCTGTTACCTTGCTCTTCTCTGCCTTCCACCAGCTCAGAGCTGGTCCTCTCAGAACCGTGCTCAGTGTGCCCACAAGCTCCACACTGGGGAGTGGCCTGATATCCAGAAAGTTTTCGCACTGTTCTATGAAGTTGAGCACATCCGATGTTTCACAGGAGTCACCAAAGGTGGGAAACTCCAGCCGAATCGGGGGCCGCCCACAGAAGGACGAAGAACTTGGAACAACCGGGGGGGTAAGCACTTCAGTAAGAGGAGAAGATACATGAGAGACATCATACGTAGCATTGACAGTCTTAGTTGGAGGGAATTTAACTCTAGTTACTGGTATTGGAGTCCTATGATCGTGAATGGATGAAATGGAGGTAGTTGGTGTATATGGCGGCAATCTAGAGAGAGAAGGGGTACTGGTGAAACGTAATTTTTTCAACTTATTTTCCCATCTTTCATCTCTTCTCAGGAAACAATCAGCCACAGCTCTCTCCAACTTTTCCAGGGAGCGACGGAAATAATCCTCCAACTCTGCTAAGCCATTGTCCACTGCCTCCCGGAAACTAGTTTCCCTATTAAGTGAACTGTCAGCCGAGTGCTTATATTCCTGTTCAACTGATGTAACTTTTGAACTAAGAGCCAATAAATCCACTTTGAGTTTATCAATCTCTGTTTGCATCGTTTGTACCACATTTCCATTCACTACACAACTATCATCATTCTCATCATCATCATCCTCATCATCATCAGAAATATACAATGAGCTAAGCATAGATGTTATTTCACCAGTTGGATTGCGTCTAGTGACAAATGGGCCTGCAGTAAAATCTACATTGGGTGTCACTCCACATTTATTTTCTTCATGTATATTATGGTCAGGGTTATCAGTGTCCAAAGCAGCCGGTGTAACATTTTCAACATTTACATTTGTCTCCTCCTCCATATTTACAGACTTTTACAAAAAAAAAAACATCCAAAAAGAAACAGAACATCCCCGTACGGGCCACCAATATGTAACACTCCACTAAGCAACTAAAAGGAGTTTACACTATAAAAGGGGAACAGTTGTCCAGTTGGAATAAATCAAAATGAATGGAGGAGTAATAAACACAAAATAAGACAAATAGAATAGCAAAAAAAACCAAAGTGTATTTATAAGACAACAGTATGAACCCAGTAAACCAATAGTATACGGTTTGTGTGTTTGTGTGTGTGTGTGTGTGTTTGTGTGTGTGTGGAAGTCTCTCAGTCCAGCGTGTACTATTTACAAAGTCAGATCAGCCTCACCGGCAAGGATGGTGAATCCGTGAGCAGAATCTGTATGTCTCCAGCAGTTTAAAGTCCCCCGGATGAGTAATCCACACTCCAATGAAAGGATATACTCCACAAAGGATCGGCAGTCCAAGCTCCAAAAACAGCCAGGCAAAAAAAGACAGGTAATCCACTACGATTGTGTCCGTATCGTGAATGAATGAGCGCGCTCCCGATCGCCGGTATGCCGGTCCTATATATTTAAAAACACTCCCTCAGTTCCTGTTTGGGTGACGCGTAATCACGTGACAACCCATCTCGCTCGGAACGCATCTCGCGAGACGGGAGATCCAGCCCAACAACACATACAGGTTAGGGAGAAAATACAGACACAGGAGAAAGCATATAAAACAACATGATCAACCAATCACTCTTATAGGTCGATCTACTATAAATATACTTCCCCTTATGTGGCCACGCTACAGTGCTAATGAATGTAAATGAGGAATCCCCAAATGTGATGAATGTGATCGAACTCAGACGAAATGGGCCAGTAGCTAACACTGATGCTAACTGGCGCTCAAGGTCGAGCAGACAGCGGCACTCAGCTCAGAGCGCAGCCGAGCCCAGGACTCTGATAGTGGGGGACTCCATAATCAGAAACATTAGCAGCAGGGATACAACTACATGCTGCCTTCCACAAGCAACAACTTCTGATATAAACAGGGAACTTCAGAACATTCTGATGAAACATAAGGCTGCAAATCGACTCATCATACATGTGGGGAAGAATACATACATACATTTATCATACATAAAGAGCAGTCAGAACTCCTTAAGAAGGATTTCAATGAACTTTTTGAAACACTTAAAAGACTGAAAGTTCAAACATTCATCAGTGGACCACTCCCAGCAAGAGGAACAAACAGGTTTTCACGGTTGCTTGGGCTTAATACATGGCTGCAAAAAACCTGCAATATAAAAGGAGTAAACTTCATTGACAATTTCAATCTTTTCTGGAGTCAGAGACAACTTTTTCATCGGGATGGCCATCACCCAAACAAACTTGGTTCAAGAGTGTTAAAGGACAATATCTACTTCTCCCTCAATCATCCTTCTGCAGTGTGTGCCAATCCACTCAATCTGAACGGCACACACACACCTGGACACAGTATTAATGACTACAGGACTTCACTTCAGCAGCAAAATGGACATGATAACACCACTCCGCCACAACAACCTCTGCTCATGGACACAATCTCAGCTGAGCTCTGCCAACAGAGCTCACCACAGACAGACATATCAGAACTACTTGAAGATTCAGCACCCAAGGACGACTTCCTGGAAAACAGCCAGGGAAGCCAGGACAGCATATCACAACCTCCGATAACACCAGAGCAACAGCCCCTTTCACCAGACACTTTCTCCCTCTCCCCAGCATCAGCATCGCCACTTCTGTGCTTCTCACATAAAATGGAAGAACTAGTGCATGCTGGAACCAGACTATCCCACTCTTTTGCTGCGAGCCCCCAGATACCAACCAAAAAAAGACAGGCACCATTACCACCCAAGCCTGCGGGCCCAGCTCGCCCTCCCCCTCCTCCTGTGAGAGCTCTTCGGCCTCTGCCACAACGCCAGGGCCCACACCCTCCTCCATCTGCTCGAGGTGAACCAAAAACAACTGATACCAGCTCTCAGTGATATGTGTCGGGTCCCCGTTTTGATAACAGTAACTTTCTCAAATGTTTACAGAACAAACGGGAACCCAGTGTGCCTGTATCTTCCTCTATTGCTGTTCTATTACAAGATAGAAAGTCTAAGGCCTTCAATAGCCGTACAGCAAACCTAACTAATCTGGTGCCTCTTACACGTCAAACTAATATTGCTGTGGGGAAAAGTAAGACTGTTAAGTTAGCACTCCTTAACATCCGCTCACTTAAAAATAAATCACTTCTAGTCAACGACTTAATAACCACAAACAATCTGGATTTTATGCTTCTGAATGAAACCTGGCTAGAAGACAGCTGCAGTGCAACAATCCTCAATGAAGCAGCCCCTCCTAACTTTACTTTTATGAGTGTCTGCAGAGCTGTTAAGAGAGGTGGGGGTCTAGCTGCTCTTTTTAAAGATATCTATCAATGTAAGCAAATATCATTTGGGAATTACTTGTCTTTTGAATATCTGGGTATTGTGTTAAAAGGTGCTCCACGCATTTTACTTATCATTATTTACAGGCCTCCAAAATACTCTCCAGCCTTTGCTGAGGACTTTACAGAACTGTTATCAACAATTACCTCAGAGTTTGACTGTTTTGCCATTGCTGGAGATTTAACCCTCTGGGGACCAAGAACGCGCCGGCGCGTTTTGCTCGTTTTTTTTTTTTAGCAATGAAAATAAACACTAAATGCTCTGTTAATTTTGATCTTTCATTTTCGTGTAATACATCAATCAATCCTGTTCAGTTTCTATTTTTTTTCTGTATACTCACAATAAAAATAAAGTGTTTTGCTTTTTGACAAATAAAGAAAAATTAACATGATGCGATTTCTCCCTTCTCTCTCTCAGTGAACTCCCATTTGAAACTCGTTCGAAAATGATCTATAACTCCGCGAAAATTCAGTCAAACAGGCAAACAGACCCACGGGCATAAAGCTTGAGATCGCATCTGTTAAATGAAGTCATTTATATAAAAAACAAATATTCTCAGCTTCTGTAATCTGTATAAAAAGAGAGCGACTCCAGTCGAGCTCATTACGAGCTCATTCACAGTAATGTGACCACTCCCCGGAGAGCGCGTGCTATTCAAACGCAAAATCTGAGGGGTGTGAAACGCCCACATCAGCTGTAAACAAAGCGCGTCGCGATCGAGTGAGGCATAATATAGCCTACCTTATGGAGAAAAGATTCATCAGAACAGTGCTGATATGAGGAGCAATATCTCCTGATTTGAGGAGCAGATCCCGCTGAGGAGTGAGGTAGGCTGTTTTCTTTTCTCACGTGTGGAATAACGTTATGGAATAACGTTAGTGTAGGCCTATGCAAACCGCAAAAAGATGAATCGCATTTCTATAATATGACTCGCCTTTCTGTGAGATGAATGTAGGGGACATATTTGTAAAGACTGTTTAGCCTAAATATGAATCGCGCGTCTGTGTGTGAAAGAATAAACTGCTTTGCTATAGCCTACTGAGATGAGTAAAAATCGAATGGAATAATATTGTTATGTTGAAATAAAATGTATTTGTATAATCAACGTATTAAACTGCAAAAAAAATACTATTTTTGTCAAAAATAAATTCATAGACTAAGATGTTAGATGTTCCAATGTTGGCTATATTCAAACTAATGAATACATATGATAAAATGTAGGCCTATAATCTTTTTTTATATATATATAGGCTATATATATATAAAGAAAGAGTACAGTTGAAATATTGTTGAAATTGTAATTATTGTTGTAATTGTAACATTTTTAATAAAATAGTAAAACATATTTACAAGAGAGATGTAAGCGAAATCTTAAATGGTCAATATAAGTCTTCTAAATACATCTTTTGTCCTTGCATTGTGTCTCAGTCAGTGTCACACCTGAATGAATGGCTCATTATGCAGAGTGGGTGGGACACTGTAATCTAAGGTGTAAACTACTCCTCCCCCTCGCATATTGGCTTTCCAAGCAAAACCTGTTTTACACCATTTAAATCAATGTATTTTTTTTTGTGAACGATAAAGCAAAACTATTTTCACATAATTTTGAAGCTAGAACTCAAATGGAGAACATCCATTAGTCAAAAGTCTTGTGGACACATATTTAATATGTGTTTTGTGGTCTTAATTCAGCAACTTTCATTTTAATTTTTTCCAATAACCACGCATAAACATTATTCTCTTAAAAATACAAACATCTACATACACGTTGCTCGCATATTATGGTAGCCCTGTTTGTGCTATATAGAGTGAATTTACACCTTTGCCATTAACATGTTTATAATTAACTGAAAAAAGCACAAATGTCAAGGCATGTCAGAACATCTCAAGGGCCCCAAAAACAGCTTGGTCCCCAGAGGGTTAAACATCCACATAGATAATGCAGAAACCAATATGGCAAAATAAATCAATACTGTTTTAAAAACTTTTGATCTGACTCAGCATGTACATGGACCCACACACAATCGTGGACACACTCTAGATTTACTCATCAGTAAGGGTCTAAACATTTCATCGATTGTTATTAAGGATGTAGCACTGTCTGATCATTTCTGTATTTTCTTTGATATATTGATCTCTCCTGCCACTGAAGCTAGATCTGTGTCTGTCAAGAAGAGATGCTTAAATGAGAACACTAGTGTACTATTTATGAAGGCTATATCCTTAACACCAAGCATACCTGCAGACTCTGTTGATTTTCTCCTTGATTCCTTTAACTCAAAAGTTAAAACTGTAATTGATGATATTGCTCCTGTTAAAGTCAGGAAGAAGAGTGGCAGACAAAAAGCACCTTGGAGAAACTCAACAGCAGTGCAAAATATGAAAAGACAATGCAGAAAAGTAGAGCGCATGTGGCGGAAGACAAAACTTGTAGTCCATTATAACATCTACAAAGACTGCATCCATGCTTTTAATATGGAACTAGGCAAAGCTAGACAGACTTTCTTCTCAAATATTATAAACAGTAATTTAAACAACACACGCACTCTTTTTGCTACTGTAGAGAGACTGACAAACCCCCCAAGCCAGATTCCCAGTGAAATGCTCTCAGACAACAAGTGCAGTGAGTTTGCCTCTTACTTCTCTGAGAAAATCAATAATATCAGAAAGGTGATCAGCACATCCTTGAGTTGCCCTGGGGTTAGACAGACCATCAAACCACCTGAGAAAGTAGTTACTATGTCTGACTTCAAAGAAATTGATGGCAAAATTTTGGAAGAAACCGTACAGCACCTTAAAACATCAACCTGCGCTCTTGACACACTTCCCACATCATTTTTCAAAAGTGTGTTAAACAGTTTAGAAGCAGATCTTCTAGAAGTGGTAAATGCCTCACTTCTCTCTGGGAGTTTTCCAAACTCCCTGAAAACTGCAGTTGTCAAGCCCCTCCTGAAGAAGAACAATCTGGATAAGACCATATTAAGCAACTATAGGCCGATCTCAAATCTTCCTTTCATAGGCAAGATCATTGAAAAAGTTGTCTTCAATCAGCTGAACAAATTCTTATGCTCGAATGGATACTTTGACAATTTTCAATCTGGTTTCCGACCGCACCACAGCACAGAGACAGCGCTCATAAAGATAATAAACGATATTCGCTTAAATACTGATTCAGGAAAATTATCAGTGCTGGTACTACTCGACCTCAGTGCTGCATTTGACACTGTCGATCATAACATACTTCTTGACAGGCTGGAAAACTGGGTGGGGCTTTCTGGGATAGTCCTAAAATGGTTCAGGTCATACTTAGATGGGAGAGGTTATTATGTGAGTATAGGAGATCATAAGTCTGAGTGGACATCCATGACATGCGGAGTCCCTCAAGGCTCAATTCTTGCGCCACTCCTGTTCAACCTGTATATGCTCCCAATGAGCCAAATAATGAGAAAGAACCAAATTGCTTACCACAGCTATGCAGACGACACACAGATCTACTTAGCCCTATCGCCTAACGATTACAGCCCCATTGACTCCCTGTGCCAATGCATCGATGAAGTCAACAGTTGGATGTGTCAAAACTTTCTTCAGTTAAACAAAGACAAAACTGAAGTCATTGCATTTGGAAACAAAGATGAAGTTCTCAAGGTGAACGCATACCTTCACTCTAGGGGTCAAACAACTAAACGTCAAGTCAGGAATCTTGGTGTGACACTAGAGTCAGACCTTAGTTTCAGTAGTCATGTCAAAGCAATAACTAAATCAGCATACTATCATCTAAAAAATATTGCAAGAATTAGATGCTTTGTTTCCAGACAAGACTTAGAGAAACTTGTTCATGCTTTCATCACCAGCAGGGTGGATTATTGTAATGGACTCCTCACTGGCCTTCCCAAAAAAACCATAAGACAGTTGCAGCTCATACAGAACGCTGCCGCCAGGATTCTGAGCAGAACCAGAAAATATGAACATATCACACCAGTCCTCAGGTCTTTACACTGGCTCCCAGTTAAATTTAGGATTGATTTTAAAGTATTATTACTGGTATATAAATCATTTAATGGCCTAGGACCTCAATACATTGCAGATATGCTCACAGAATATAAACCCAACAGATCACTCAGATCATTAGGATCATATCAGCTAGAAATACCAAGGGTTCACTCTAAGCATGGCGAGTCCGCTTTTAGCTATTATGCCAGCCGCAGCTGGAACCAGCTTCCAGAGGAGATCAGATGTGCTCCTACAGTAGTCACATTCAAATCCAGACTAAAAACACATTTGTTTAACTATGCATTTAATGAATGAGCACTGTGCCAATGTTCGTCCGACTGTTTGTACTGTACTGTATTTTATTTTTTATTTTTTTCTAAACTGTTTTAATTATTCTTATTTCTTTTTATTTTAATTTCTTCTATGTAAAGCACTTTGAATTGCCACTGTGTATGAAATGTGCTATATAAATAAACTTGCCTTGCCTTGCCTTGCAGTAACAATACATGTGCAATTTATACATTTTCCATCACATTCTATTAGGCAGTGTTGTAATGTAATATATATATATATATATATATATATATATATATATATATATATATATATATATATATATATATGAAGAGTTTGGTTCCAAAACGCGATAAATCCATTTTGATTAATTTGAGTAAAAATGTGTTTTCTTTACCAAGAAAGTAGCAAGATGAAAACCACTATTTTCTGTTTCAAACTTTCACATAGCATCTGTAGGTTATAATAACATTAAAAATTCAAATCCAGATTTTGATTTTCAAAGATTTATTATAAAAACGGGTAATCTTTCCCCCAAAATGCAATAAATTCATGACACTTTTTTTTCTAAAATGCAATTAATCCATTGAATCAATATGAAAGTTATTTTTCATATTGAAACTGTTGAAAATACACAACAAAGTAAGTTGATCCACATATGACAGCCTCTGAACTCGGTCAATATCTTATAATACAGGCACTAAAAATACATTCAATCAGCCATGGCTAGGAAATACCTCCTGAACTTTTTTGACGGCGATCAGCTGTAAAATGTCCTGCTCGGATTTCGTTGACTTTGAGTAAAACAATTGAAAGTTTTTTAAAAGATCCCCTGGGGTCAACGTGTCAGCGTGACAGAAGTTTGATGCTGTCGTGTGAGAACAAGCAACAGTCGGCATTTCTCTTCCTCCCGCGTGCCTCATCTTCTTAATCTCCTCACGTAAATGATTAGATTATTTCGATGGCTTACGTTTCTTCCCTACCGCAGAAACCACCACAGGTTCATCAATGCCGTCAAAATTATTATTTTTTTTGTTTGTTTGTTGATCAAAAAGTACAAAGTAGATCAGGAAAACTAGGATGCCTGGTGTATTCAAAGCGCCGCCGTTACTGTTTACAGTGCGTGGAATGATGCGCTGTGATTGGTTGAGAGCGGATCTATTGCATTCTGCAGAGAAAGGAGACTGGCGTTTGTCGCGGTTTGGAAAGAAAGGGAGAAAACATGACACAATAACACGGCGGATATCGCATTTTACGTAAAATTTAAAATGGACTTTTCAATACCGACCCTATACAATACAGATTTTTGCAGGAACTAAATTTTTTTTTAAATGGCGTTTATCGCGTTTTGGAACCAAACTCTTCATATATATATATATATATATACACACATAAATATATACATATATATACACATTACATATATTATACATACATATATATACATACACACACACACTTCTAATATTTAAGACTGGTAATACTAAACTTGTTTTCTGCACTCCACACATTTCCATGTCTTAGGCACCCTGGTCAGCTTACGGCAGGTCTTGTGAAAGTGCTTTCGCCTACAATTTGCAGATGTGCAAATTACGACATCTGTGCCTGCAGGTTGACCACAGTAGCATCCCTCTTCAGGCTGTTTTGTGGCTGTGGTGTATATGGGAGTAAGGCATGGTGCTGTATACCATTTCCCCAGCAGCTCAGGGAGCACTCCAGTCTTGATGAAATTCACCACTTTGCCATAAGCATCGTGGAAGAAGACAGGATCATATAGAATTCGCTGGGTGAAAACTTCCTGTGGTGTCCACACCATGAAGTCACAGTAACTCACCTCTGCAATGTGCATTTGTGCCTGCACTTGATACATGTACTTGTGGAAATGTCTCAGTGCCATGACCCCATCCTCTCCTATGCCAAGACAGAATGAGGAATCCTTGCAGCTTTCAGTGAGGGAGCAGTTCCTGGTTTTGAAGGGGCATTTTACAGGGATTAAAGTGAAAAAAATTCCTCTGACTGAAATTTTTTTTAGGCCAAGTCTTTTTAAATAGTCGAGACCAATAGCGTTTTAAGGGGAGACGTTTTAAACCGCTTTAATATTGCCAGTAGGCGCAATAAGTATATATATATATATATATATATATATATATATATATATATATATACACACACACACACACATATATATATATATATATATATATATATATATATATATATATATATATATATATAGGCAAATTATAACACATTTAAACTTCCGTTAAGTAAAGGGGAAAAGTACTTGTGTGTGTTAACAAATTTTGTGTAAACGTGTTATAATTTGCCTATATATAGATATATATTTATTTATTATATATAGGCAAATTATAACACGTTTACACAAAATTTGTTAACACACACAAGTACTTTTCCCCTTTACTTAACATAAATTGTAAGAATATGACTAATAGTAAAGACTAGTACTAATAAATAAACATTAGGCCTATGCTAAAGCTATTAAATAGCAGTCCCAAACTAGTTTTTGTTAATACAATGTTGGTATGAGCCACTATAGTCATTTAAAAATATTAAAAATAACACAAAGAAAAATAGTGGCATTTTGGGGTTAATATGGAAACGACAGTTACCATGGTGAATACACAATATTAACAATAACTGTTAATGAAACATGGAAACTGCTCCTGGTGAATAGAATGAAAATCATACCTGCATTTCTTTTATTTCGTGTAATTTACAACGTAACGGCGTTGCATGCTCGTAGCTTTTTTTGCACTTGATCAGTGAGGCGATACAGCGCGCGCCGCAGCATTTGCGCGTGCAATTGAGTGTGCGCTACGAGAACAGGATAACGGCTGACAGGACAAGAAAGTCCGTTTTTCTGAGGTGAAAAACTTTATTTCAGCGTACACTTATGTCACTGCCAGGTAGTTCCTATTGTGCTGGGTTTTCTGAAGTAACGTTAGTCATGATTCGCCTCTCATAACATGCTCTAAACACGCGCGCAGAGTGGAATAGGAGGAGCGGGGAGCAAGGATCACAGAGCAAATTTGAACTATATCGATATATGCGATATGGTCTAATTCCATATCGCATTTCAAAAATATATCGATATATCGCCCTACCTGCATTATAAGTGTGTCCTGTCCATGGAAACTGAAATATCTACCTCAGCGCTCAGCTGTAGCCTGACATGCACTTTCCGTGAGCTGTAATTGAAAACCCGGAGTGGACTATGAGCGGAGTGATTACAGAATGCTTAGAGTGGAGAGAGGAACGTCCTTCTGCTCCACTCCAGGCTGTGATCACATCCCCCTCAGCAGGGTGAATACACTTCGTCTTTCCTTAATTTAAGACCTATTCAAACTAAAATTAAGACATTTATTGCACTATTTGAGAAATGAAAGCCTATTTACGGCCTTAAAATTATGAAAAGTGAATTTAAGACACTAAGGACAGACTGGAACCCTGCAATTGACGGAAATCCGTCATAGCATTGCTGCAATTAACGGAAATCCGTCGTAGCGACGGAGAACTTTAATCCCTGATTTTATCTCTAAAACGCCATCTCCATGGCAAGTGCAGGCTACCACACCATCAGGTGATGCTCCAATCCAGGGGAGTTCTGGGTTGATAATGAACCCTGATGCCCTCACCTGGAAGTCTTCATGGTGGTCTTGCATCACAGCAACATAGCTTTCCCTTGCTCTGTCCTCATTTTGTTGACTCCATCTGACAAAGATTGGAATGTAAGCATGCAGGTTAATACAGTATGGTGCAAAATGTGAGAGCTTGTAGAATACGATGTGAGAACTTGCAGAACAAAAAATCTGTACTTGTAACTTGAAAATTTGCACTTGTAGAAATGTTTACACACCTGTCACAGGAAAAAAAATATTCACAAATGTGTAGATTGATATGTACATAAACATGACAGCTGCAAACATGTAATGCAAAAGCCGAGGCGCACAGATTTGCCACTTTGTGATGCAAGCTCTCTTGACAGTGTTTTTTTTTTCTTTGTGTGAATTCAAATTCAGATCACGTGTGTGAATATTTTTTACAAGTGCAAATTTTAACATACAAGTTCAGATTTTTGTTCTGCAAGTTCTCACATTGTATTCTACAAGCTCTCACATTCAAATGTGAACATGTCTATCATTTACCAGGTGTTGCATTATGACAATGTAAAAAAAAAAAAAGCATTGATTTACTGGCTTATAAACAGCGGCTTCACAAACTTGCGAGCACTATTGTATACAAGCTGTAAGCCTTAGAACAAACTAGACCAATTAATCTTGCTTTATGCATGGTTGTCTTGCACAGTATGTCTAAGAATAGCTCTCCTATGAAACTGTTCTGTTATCGATGTACCTTGTTGCCTCAGTGGAGAACCGAGAAGCACGGGGATAGCAAATTCTTTTGATCAAGGACGCAGGTGTGCCTGCTCTGGCTGCCTCACTGAAAACTGACGCTGTGACTCTTCCTGCCCTCTGATCAAACCATACTCTAGATTTACTTTGCTCCCTGGTCTCCTCCTCAACTATCAAACACTGGGGAAAAAGTTAGTGACACATGACTATTTAGAGATTAACTACCACTGAAGTGTATAGATTGACTAAAACTGATTACATTCAAGAAAATCATCCATAGGAATACTTTCAAAATGGAAAGGCTTATCATTTATTTCACCTGAACTGATACACTGAAATATTAAGAGTTGTACCAAACCAGCCTGATCATTATGGATATTACACTCCAATACAATTGAAGTAGGTCAAACTAAAAGAAGATGTTTATAATGTTTACCTGTTGCTTCGTTAGATGTAGATCATCAAAGACCTTGGTACTCTCAATCAGCAGCAAGGAAAAGTCCATCTCCAGCCAGGTGCTTGAGTACAATGTGGAAAGAGGAGCTGGCAAGTCCAGTTGCATCACCTTTGGGATGTACCTGTGATAGAGAAACAGAAACAATACATTTTAAGTGACAATATATAGTGTCCAGACTATTTAAAGTGACAAAAGATCAAATGTACAGTTAAATATTCTAGTCCTGTAGTAATTACTCATTATAATTAGCCCATGTTTTTGTTTTCCCCTGTCATAACTGAGATGAGTTGTAAAGTATTATGTGCAAGCCACAAAAGAGCTTTTCAGTCTCTCTGTGGAGCAGAGCATCTTACCTGTGGGAGTGGCCCTCAATGACAGAGAGGATGGCACTCTTCTTTGGTTTGGACTCCTGCAATTCACTATTATGAAGCGCCTCAAAGAATGCTTGGCAGTCTTTATCTGATGGTCTGATATCAGGACAACCAGGACCTTGATCTTCACGGCTTGAACATGGCTCTTGTTTATGAGAGAAACTGATGTTGCAGATCTCTTCATATGGGACCCCTCTGACAGAGTTCATACTTGTCTGAGCCCAAGCACAAGGCTTCTCGGTGCAAGCCTGCCCGTTTTTAATATCAGCAGCAGCCAACACAGAGTACAGAAGAGCTGCTGCATGAGAGCAGACCTCTCCTAGGCCTGCCTTACAGGTGCAATGAGCCATAAGCACTGTCCCGTCCTCTTGGACTGTGATCCAGGGATGTGTTGGGGTCACAGAAAGGTTTTGTGAATGCTTAACCTTAAGTATGAAACACAAATTGAGAATTATAAATTTAGCAATATAGCCAGATTACCAATGATGTTTAAGTTCAACATATAACATTATCTAAGACTCCTAGCTATTTTCTACATTATGTTTTCGATTGGCAATTGTTAATTATTATCCTAGCATTGACCTAGCTTTGCCACCTAGCTAGCACCACGTAGGAAGTTAGTAGAGTAGCTAGTAGGGGTGTAACAATATATCGTGTCACAATATATCGCAATACAAAAATGCAACAATATGTATCGTGGATAGTTCACCCAAAATAAAAATGACCCTGTGAGAAAATTTACGTTTTCAGAGTCAGTACTACATTAAACTACAATATATTATGTTGAATATAATGTATAATAATTGGGGAATATTAGTGGGTCCTGATAATGCTTATGTTATAAGTCTTATGTTACCAGTAAAAAGTGGCCTAAGTTACATTATTTTAAATATATCTAGCCAGTGACAGAGTGCAAGCATATTCATCTAAAATAATTCTGTATTTTCAGGTTCAGAATCATGAATATATTTATTCTGGTGTCACACCACTGCCCAAGCCTATTCATTTACACCCACAATGTTATATCAAATTTAGCATTTAATCAACAGCACATTTTTTCTTAACCTTTTATTAGGCCTATATGTCTTGGAGTGTCGCAATAATATCGTATCGTGAGTTTAGTATCCTGATATGTATCGAATCGTGAAATTAGGGTATTGTTACACCACTAGCTAGTTAAGTTAAGTAAACAAATATCTTACCTTTCCTGTAAATAAGAAAAGTTTCTTCATCTCCAGATGATAAACTCGAGGATCATTCACCCATCCTGATTTAAAATACATGTACGCTTCAGTGCTCTTGTATGCCTTGAGGGACTCCCCGCTGTATGGAGAAGGATTGTGGACGAGGTAGATGTAAATGTCGCCAAAAGACATGTTTGGCAAGTTAACCTGTATACTTAATTTGCATGCTTTGTTCAGAATCTCCACCTCTATGTAATCCCTCCCCCTTGGAATGTATATAACTACAATGCATACTGTATTAGAGATAGATAATGTTGGAAGTTCTACAGCAACGTACAGCGGAGTTCTCAATAAAGAAAAACTTCCGTTGAACGCGATCCCAACTGTCTCACTGGTCTCTGCTTTGAAGAAAGAAAAACTTTACAACAGATGGTGCCATGACCCGGATGGAGAAAAAGGAAACTCAAAGAACTGAATCTTGAAACTTCAAGCTCAACAAAAGATCTGACAAAGATTGCCAGACTGAATCTTTCCAGCTTCCTCCAGATTGAAAACTTCAAGCTCAAAGATCTCAACAAAGCTGACTGAGTTCCAGACTGAATCTTGAAACTTCAAGCTCAAAGATCTCAACAAAGCTGACTGAGTTCTAGACTGAATTTTGAAACTTCAAGCTCAAAGATCTCAACAAAGCTGACTGAGTTCCAGATGAATGTTTTCTGTACAACCAACGATTTGGTGAGTTTCACTCTATTCAAAGAACCAATGCAGACCAGTACAATTGTTTTCCTCTGCGTCGTTCAGAGAAGAAGTTAACAAACAGCTGTAGAGTTTGGTTAACTAAAGATAAGCCTCTAAAAAAGTTTTTCTTTTAGAGATGAAATTTATCCTCTGTTTTTCAGGCAGGGAAGATTTGCATAAAGACATGCTAATATTTTGTATCCTTTGCTTTAGGCAGAGAAGGATTAGCTTTATGTGCTAGTTATTTTGTTTATCCTCTGTTTTTGTCGGCAGGGAAGTTAAGTGTTAAGTGTTTGTAATTTGAAGTGTACCCTCTGAAGAGAGAAGTTTAGTGTTTGTTTGTGTGGTAGCATAGAAATTCACAAAATGTTTAGGAAAAGTACTAAATTGATTACACCTTTTTGGACAGATAGTGAATTCAAGTCTTTGTTATCAGAGCACATGGACTCCATCGTGACTGAGAAAGTCAGATTGAATTTAACAAAGAAATTTGGCATTGAGGCAGACAAAGTATGGTCAATTGAAGATTGCAAGAAAGTGTTGGGTGCATGTATCAGGAAGAAAAATGTGAAAGGCATTATCTGTTGTCACAGAGAATTTAGCTTATCCATTGCACAAGAACAATCTCGTTGTATTGCTACGTTAAACGATCAGAACAAACAATTGCAGACTCACATGTCCTGTCTCAAGACAAAGGTGGGCCATAACAAAGCCTCAACCAAATGTGATTTAGAAGACCAACAGTCAGATGAAAGCTATTCTGATTTACAGTCTTTTGATAGTATAGAGGACAATGTCAATGCAGATGTAAATGCAGTTGAAGTGTGCGTAGCTAGACAAAAGCCTCAGGGAAAAGGTGTTGATACAGTTTCATTTGCAACCCCCATATTGCAGCCACAAGCAGTCAAAACATCTTTAGGTCCTAAAGATATTGAGAGAATTGCTGAAAGTTTGCTATCAGTGCAAATAAATTTTTCATTTAGGAGTTTAGTAGAGAGTTGTCCAAAAAGATGCGGCTCTATGATATGACTCTAGCTGAAGTCACTCAGCTAATATCACAGATCTTGACTGAGTCAGAATTCAATGATTTTGAAAGTGCCGTAAACAATTCTGAACTGCAACAAGCCAGTAAAGATGAATTGAGAGAGGAAGTTCTGAAAGTGCTAAAGGACATTGTTGGACTGAAAGTGGACTGGTCGAAAATTACCAATTGTGTACAAGAGAAAGAAGAAACTGTGAGTGAATATACTGAGAGGTTCTGTCAGGTAGCTGCAGTATACAGTGGAATTGCAGATACTGCAGAAAAGGTGTTAGGTGATAATGGCCCTTTGGTTCGCACATGGTTTCATTATCTTTTGCCAGAACACAGAAAGGTGTTGCCTTACTTAAACATCACATGGTGTACGAGAACCCTGCAAGACAACTTGGACAGTTTAGCTATTTGGGAAAGAGATTCTGATGTCAAAGAGAGAGTAAGAATTGCAGCAGTTACTGTTAAGGTCAACTCAGAGAAGCCAAAGAAATGGAAAAGTCCTAGAGAAGCCAGTTGTTCTTACTGTGGCAAGCACTTTTTGTGACAAAAAGAACTTTAAAGAAGTTAACAAGGTTACTCAGCTCCTGCTTAGCCTGCTTGATATTCTGAAGCAGCCCCTCCCCTCCTCGTTAAACTCGTGGGGCAACTTGATACAGTGTTAACCATTTAGGCTGTGAGTGCTTAATCTCCCCAGTAACTAACAACAAAGATGAAAGACTTATTGACTGTCACAGCCTTTGTTTGGGGGACATTCAGTATACTCACAGCCTTAAATGTTATACTGCAGAACACTACAATCAGACACCATCCTCTGTTAATGATGTTTATTAGGACTGATGTTTCACTGGAGAATGGAAATGTGCCAATTTTCTCACACACTGTACAGTGTGTACACAACACAGGGACAGAATAGGACACGGACAAGTCAAGTCAAGTCAAGTCAAGTTTATTTATATAGCGCTTTTCACAACACAGGTTGTATCAAAGCAGCTTCACAGTAATAAATTAGAACAATACATCAATGTTTGTTTCTAGTGGAATGTCTACGTTTGGTAATGCTGATCAATAGTATCGTTGATTGATTAATTAAATTCAATATCCCCAACTGAGCAAGCCAAAGGCAACAGTGGCAAGGAACCGAAAAACTCCATCAGGTGACCTAATGGAGAAAAAAAAAAACCTTGGGAGAACCCGGGCTCAGTCGGGGGCCAGTTCTCCTCTGGCGTTTATGAACTAGAGGTCGGATTTAACTGTAGGATTAAAAGTATTATATGAATGCCTGGCTAAAGAGATGCGTCTTTAATCTAGTTTTAAACTGGGAGAGCGAGTCTGAGCAACGAACAGTATCCGGAAGACTGTTCCAGAGTTTTGGTGCTAAATGTGAAAATGCTCTCCCTCCTTTGGTGGACCTAGATATCCTAGGTATGACCAAAAGCCTCGAATTTAGTGACCTTAAAGAGCGCGATGGATTATAGGGCGATAGAAGATCCGTTAAATAGACTGGAGCTAAGCCGTTTAGGGCTTTATAAGTCAGTAGCAATACCTTGTAATTAATACGGGACTTTATAGGTAACCAATGTAGGGATGATAAAATCGGTGTTATATGATCATATTTTCTTGATCTAGTTAGAACTCTAGCGGCGGCATTTTGGACTAACTGTAGCTTGTTTATTGAGGATGCAGGACAACCGGCTAATAACGCATTACAGTAATCTAGTCTCGAGGTCATGAATGCATGAACTAACTTTTCTGCGTCAGAAACTGATAGCATATTACGTAGCTTAGCAATGTTTCTAAGGTGGAAAAAGGCTGTTCTTGTAACATATGAAATATGATTTTCAAAAGACAGGTTGCAGTCTAATATAACACCCAGGTCTTTTACTGTAGAGGATGAAGTAACAGGACATCCTACTATGTTAAAGTTGTATTGTGAGAGGTTTTGTGGGTGGTTTTTTGAACCGATAAGTAGTACCTCTGTCTTGTCTGGATTTAATAAAAGAAAATTATGCGTCATCCAATCTTTTATATCTTTAACACACTCTGTCAATTTGGATAATTTAGCGTTTTCATCTGGCCGTGATGAAATATAGATTTGAGTGTCATCAGCATAACAATGGAAACTAATTCCATGTTTCCTTATAATATTTCCAAGTGGCAGCATATATATTGAGAATAATAGAGGGCCTAACACAGATCCCTGCGGCACTCCATAGTTTACTGGAGTTATGATAGATTTTTCTCCATTTAAATAAACAAAATGGTAGCGGTCAGATAAATACGATCTAAACCAGCTTAATGCTTGTCCTTGAACACCAGTATAATTTTGTAGTCGATCTAAGAGTATTGTGTGATCTATAGTATCAAACGCAGCACTAAGATCAAGTAAAACTAATATTGAGATACAGCCTTGGTCAGAAGCTAAAAGTAAATCATTTGTGATTTTAACGAGCGCAGTTTCAGTGCTATGGTGCGGCCTAAATCCAGACTGAAACTTTTCATAGATGTCATTTTCTTGTAAGAAAGAGCCCAGTTGAGCGGACACAACTTTTTCTAGTATTTTAGACATAAAAGGTAGATTTGAAATGGGTCTATAATTTACTAGATTATTCGGATCTAATTGTGGTTTCTTAATGAGAGGTTTTATAACTGCCAGTTTAAATGTTCTTGGAACATAACCTAAAGATAAAGACGAGTTAATAATATTGAGGAGAGGCTCTTCCACTACAGGTAACACTTCTTTCAATAACTTAGTAGGTATAGGATCTAGTAAACATGTTGTTGTTTTAGATGAAGTAAAAAGTTTATTTAACTCTTTTTGTTCTATAGTTGTGAAGCACTGTAATTGTTCTTGCGGGGTGATAATTGAGGCTGAATTATAAGGTGCGATTGAGGATTGAACGTTTACAATTGTGGTTCTGATGTTTTCTATTTTCTCAGTGAAGAACTTCATGAAATCATTACTACTAAACTGTAATGGAATATTTTGTTCAGGAGACATCTGTTTATTTGTTAGTCTCGCCACGGTGTTAAATAAGAACTTAGGATTGTTATGGTTGTTTTCTATTAGTTTGCGTAGATGCTCAGCCCTGGCCGCTTTTAGGGCCTTTTTATAACGTGACATACTGTCTTTCCATGCGATTCTAAAAACCTCTAAGTTGGTTTGTTTCCATTTACGCTCTAAATTACGGGTTTCTCTCTTTAGAACACGCGTAGTATTGTTGTACCATGGTGCTTTACTTTTCTCTCTGACCTTTTTTAATCTAATGGGCGCAACAATATCCAATGATCCAGAGAGAATGGTGCTCATAGTGCTAGTTAATTCCTCAAGTTCATCTGTTTGTTTGGGTTCACTGAGCAGCTGAGACAGATCCGATAAGCTGTTTGAAAAATTATCTATGGTGGATGGAAGGATTGTTCTGCCTAATCGATAACGCGGCGCAGCATGATATATTACAGGAGTACGTAATATGCAAGTTACCATGTAATGGTCAGTGACATCGTCACTTTGTGGAATGATATCTATATCGGTTGGATCGGTTCCATGTGATATAATTAAATCGAGTGTATGATTAAATCGATGAGTCGGTCCGGTAATGTTTTGCTTGACCCCAAAGGAGTTTAATAAATCTGTAAACGCAGCCCCTAACGCATCATTTTGATTATCTACATGGATATTAAAGTCTCCAACAATTAATGCTTTATCGAAGTTAACTAATAGGTCTGAGAGAAAATCTGCAAACTCTTTTAGGAAATCAGCGTAAGGCCCAGGCGGTCTATATACGGTAGCCAAGGCTAGAGATAATAGGGATGTTTTTCGAACATCTAAGAGCGTAACATTTAGTACAAGTACTTCAAATGTAATAAACTTATAACCCGTTTTCTGAGTAACATTGAGAAAATCTCTATAGATTGTTGCAACACCGCCGCCACGACCATTCAGACGGGGCTCGTGCTTATAGGAGTATCCTGCTGGAGTAGACTCATTTAAACCAAAATAATCATTTGGTTTAAGCCAGGTTTCAGTAAGGCAAAGTACATCGAAGCTATTATCTGTGACTATTTCATTTACAATAACTGCCTTAGGTGTGAGTGATCTAATGTTTAGAAGACCTAGCTTTAAAAATTGTTTTTGATTACCAATAGCAACATTTTCTGGTTTAATAACAATTAGATTTTTTCTAGATCCTGCAGTAGATTTCTGATTTGATCTCACTAAACGAGGAATAGACACAGTTTCTATGCAATGTTCTACACTATTTATATCAGTTAAATTGGTGCAGCAGAGACTATGATTTGGACTTTTGTTTACTAGTCAAAAGGTATTTAACATTTTGGAGATGTTATCTGACAGAAGATCCGATCCGAATCTGCTTGGGTGTAAGCCATCAGCACGGTAAAGCCTAGGACGCTCCCAAAACAGATTCCAATTATTTACAAAGAGAAGTATTTACAAGTGAGGTGCCCTGGGAAGAACTGAACGCAACAGGCGTTCGGGGGTGAACCCAGGGTGAAGACACTACCTCATAGGCCTTTCCCGATTTAGTCCATCCTTACCTCACTGGTCCATAGGTGTCAAATAAATTAAGAAATAGGGAAAGAATGAAACGACAACAGTAGACTCTGAAAACGATAGAACCATAGTGTTTAAACTGCTACAACCGTAGTGTTTTGAAGAAATACTGCTCTCTGTTTTTCTGTTTTCTGTCTTACAGTGTGCAGATAAAACTTGATGGTTTTTTTTCGAGATCCATATGCAACGACCGTCTCATCTGCGTATGAAGCCCCAACCTCAAGAAGACAACCAGACCCACTGCTGAACGAACTATCACAAGAGAAAATGAAAAATACACAACGCAGAAAATTCACGGACCCTAATCGCATGTTCGTTTCTGTGTCAACATGCAATTACAGAAAATCAACACAGAACATGTGCGGCTTATGGAAGAATGAAGTCTATGCATGAATACTGCTGGTCTGCCGTTTCTTTGTTTTATTGTGTTACAGGTATGTGTGTATGCCATGATGTCTTTACAAGCGGCATCCTGGTATAAAACATCACCTCAGATTTCCATGAACAAACCTCATGAGGGACGAGTCATCAGAGCGACTCTACGTGAGAAATGGACTCTACAGGAAACAGACTTCACAGCTATTCAGGCGCCATGGATTTTCCAGACTTCCACTCATATGCTCAGGGGCGTCGGACTGGGGGGATAAAGGGTACCGAGTACCCAGGGCCCGAGGCAGGGGGGGGCCCTTAGAAGTCAGTTTTCTATACATACATATACATGCACTAACATTTGTATAGCATTTATGTACAAATAAAAAAGTTCCTGTGCAAAACTAAACTTGTAGTTAGGCACTGGTTTGGTATAAAAAAGTCATTTTCATGCTGTGCAGGGCCCCACCACCCCTCTCGAATCAATGTAAATGGTACGACTCGCAGGTCAGGTGCTTCTGCTACGGACCCGCGGTGAATCAGTTGATGAGAGACCGGAGGAGCTGGAGTGAGCTGTGATAGGAACTAGGAAGACAGGGGAAGAGTCATGTCTTTCCTTAAGAAAGGAAAATAAGGGGCTCAAAAACGAAAAGAAAAGAAGATTAAAGAGAGAAAGTCAAATGAGGGCAAGCAGTTGCTCACTCAGTTTTTTGAAAAGAAAGGTGAGCTCCAAATGCATCATCGAGCATTGACATTGTTTTAACATAAATATCTACTCCAGGTAGAATAGCATACATTTATGTTCGTACTCTGTTTGAATAATATACCAATACTTTATAGTATCACACCCTACATACAGGGATGCAAACAGCGCGCTTTTCGGCGCCTCGCGCTTTTTTCACGTCAGTTTGGGTGACAAAGTCATCTGAGGCCATTCCATAGCTTAATGTGAGGGTCAGATGTCGTATTACATCATTAAAGTTTACGGAAACTCGTTTGCCCTCCTCTGCGGCTGTCAATCTCCATTCAGTAGCAGCTAACGTTATTCAAACAGCGCGCGCGCCTCTGCCGGTTACAGCAGGATGCACGGTAAAACTCTCCAATATGATATATTAACATTATAATGCTTGATCTGTAGAGAAAAGGCTGTGGATTTGCATAAAATGACTTTATTTTGTTGGAGTTTGTTGCTGTTTTTAAACGACTCGCTACCGTGTGCCTGTTAGATCACAAACAGCACAAGGACTATGAATCGGCATCAAACGCACAATAACTGGAATTTAAAACTGAAGAAACAAATGATCAATAAACTGTTGGACAGATAAACACTAGGATTTGTGTGCTCGACATGTCTTCGCTTTGTGCCGTGAACTTTTAAATGCACACTTGCTGTGACTCCATGTCGCTTTGAGCACATCATTCTGCACCCGCGATGCGCATTCGCGCTTTGTGCCGCTCTGTTTTGAAGCGTTTCATATTATCATGGTTTTGCGCACTGAAAGATTATTAAAAGCCTATATTTTTTTATACCTAGCCTGCTCAATGCATTTAAAATAAGCATAATTTAATTGTGTATTATTTCTGTGTAGTGTAGCGTAGGCTATAAATACACTTCTAAATTCTTGACATTAATATATAAATATAAAATTGAGAAATGTATGATTGCCTAATTGAATTTTATAAGAGTACTAATAGCAATTTGTTTTTATTAACGTGTAGATTTGATAAAATTACTGTGCAGATTTTTTCAAGAATTACTTTTTGCTGCTGATTTATAGGCCTACACTCAATAAGTTTAATAAAAATACATAATACATTTATGTAATATTTAAAGGTGTTAACCGTAATCTTACACTGCAAAAATCAGATGTTTACATGAAAACACTGTATATTTCCCTCCATTGTCAAAATCTAACACCCGCAAAAACACAGATCGTTAGCGCCTATTTTACCACATTGCTTTGCAAATTAGCTCGCGCACGCTCTTACATTAAGTACAGAATTGTTCTCAGTTTAATGCACATCTTAATGATTGAAAATGACTAATTTTAAAAACGTAATTCAAAGACTGAATGTCTAGTTTGGCGGTTAGTGTACCCTGTGATTCTATAGTCTGCATTTATTTTAAACAGACAAATAATCATCAATTAACTTGTACTTTTGACAATAAAACAAAAATATATTAATCAGAGTGTGGCTTATTTTGTTTACATTTTAAGTGTTTTTATGATAAAAATGCAATACCCCACCCATTGGTATCACTATGGTATTTGGTACGGGGGCCCAGCAAGATGGTTTGTACCCAGGGCCCAAAATTTGGTGCTACGCCCCTGCTTATGCTACATGGTTTTCTGTGTAATAATGTAGTTTATATGACATTTTACACCCTGCGTCGCAGGTGTCAACAGTTATGGTTTTGAGAAGAACTATGACACTCATGTAAATCAAGGACACAACACAGAATAAGTTATACGTGCCTGTAACTTTTTCAAGTTACAAGAATTGAACTTTTAAGTGTTTAAATTTGTATTTTTGTATTTGTAATTATTTTAAGAACTCTCAAAGAGGGGACTGAAGGATTAAAATTTAAGAATATGTTTTTAGATCTGCTGATCCTATTTCCCTACATAACATCACATAAAAAAAAACTAAGGTGAACTATACTGTATTGGGCATTCAAGGTGAACATGAGGGCATCCATTTACTGATTAGATTTAACAGTTTCCTTTGAAGGGGTTTTGTTAGTCTTTGATCTTTCTACTAAGAGTTGAACTATGTGTGAATGTTTACCTAGTCTTAGTTCTCGTGACTATGTGTTGTTTATACAATTTGGGGGGTACCATTATCTCAGTTGGGGGTAATTGCCTCTATTGTCTTTAGATGATTAGATTCAGCAGTCATCTCTAAAGCTGTGTGTAAGTTCAGCACCTTTAAGGACAGCCCAATGAATGGCCTATAAGATACCATGTAAAGTTCCCTCAGATAGATCATGTTGGAAGTTCTACAGCAACGTACAGCGGAGTTCTCAATAAAGAAAAACTTCCGTTGAACGCGATCCCAACTGTCTCACTGGTCTCTGCTTTGAAGAAAGAAAAACTTTACAACATCATCTACACCAAAGTTATCTGTGGTAAAGATATATGTCTTAATGGTCAAAAGCAACAAATAAAGAAATATAATTACAAACAATTTTCTTTAAAGATATGTGTTACACCAACATGACTTGCAATAATATCAACAACATATGCACAATAGACACAGATTCAACAAGCAAGTCTGTATTCTCACTTAAATATCCATATATATATATTCAATGCAAAGTGCAATAATGCAGTAATACAGTGAAACAAACATCGAATCAACTCCCCCTTCCCTCTCATATCTTCCGACCCTCGTACCACCAGTAAAAACGATCTAGCGACGCCCCAGTCAGAAACACTGGCGGCATGTGAAAAGCGGCCTGTTCATGTTTGTCTGAATGCACAAAAAAACATCAGAGGCCGCTAATCAGCGCTAATGATGATAGACATCAAAGCACTGATGAGTGCAGTTGGCACTAAACTAATTAGGTCCTCATATTAACCAGGTGATTCCATTAGCGTGATCGGCCCAAGAAAGCTCACGGATGGATCTCAATACATACAAAAGTGTTTAAAGGCGACAGAGTCTCAGCTTCAATGCACGGCTTCCTGTTCATTTTAAAAAGTAATTTTTTGTCAGGCCTTTGTTTCAGAAGCTAATGTGGGTCGGCTGCTTCAAAGAAATGGTAATGGGCCGCACGCTGATGTCAAGAGACCAATTACACTCGCAAGCGGCTCCTCAGATTCACAGAGAAACAGATCAGCCTGAACGAGCCTGAAGCCGACAGTGAAGACACACGTTCTGTGGATGATTCTCACCGGAAAGCTCGATATTCCCACAGATGGATGAAAAGGGCAAAAGAGAGAGAATAAGTGTAATTTAGCATTATGAACACTCATATTATTCATTCACAGTCTTGAACAGTATGTAGTTTCAACACGTAACAAGACATGCTTTACATTTGCTGAAGAAGTGAGTTGTGCTTTCCCTGCTCGCACATTGCTGTGTGGTTGCTAAGATTTTAAGAGTAGTTGCTGGTTTCTTGTCTGGTGTCAAAAGAGTTTCCTTGATTCTGTGAGCTTTTCAGCTGTTTTCCGGTGCAGCAGGTAAACATGGTGTGTCTGATCACTTAATGAAGTAGGAGCGCACTCTCCTCAACACATGCGATGTGAAGCATTCAAAAGGTTTGGGTCAGTATGATTTTTTTTTTTTTTTGTAAGGAAATTATTTTATTTAAAAGTGACAGTAAAGACATTTATAATGTTACAAAATATTCCTATTTTAAATAAATGCTGTTCTTTTGAACGTTCTATTAATCAAAGAATTCTGGTTTCCACAGAAATATGAAGCTGCACAACTGTTTTCAAGATTGATAATAATAAGAAATGAATGCTAAACATGAGAACGGGTTAATGTGCGCGTTTATGTCACAAGCTTCAAATCGGAATAGATTTTTTGACATGCGTACACTGCACGAATATACAGAGTTTCCTGCTGTTTGCGCATAATAACCATTCTCCTACATTGTTTCTTTATTTGTTTTAAACAGCAGACTTAATATTTATCCTTCTCTGGTCATAATTTGGAGACATTGAGCATATGAACCGTTGTGCCGTGTTGCTTATATTTATCACGCAGTAAAAATGCCCCTCCCCGCGCCCAAAACAAATCGTCTGTGGATTAGAATCCGAAACAAGGACTGGTGGGACGTTGTCCTGCTCCACTTCATAGACATTGAGTGAAAGGAGAATTTTACTTATTTATGTGGCATGACGAGGAGTTACTAAGGATCTAATGTAATGACTACGCCACCTGGGAATTCTCAACCCAGGAAAACCAACCTAATAAATTGGCTGCACAGATTTATTCCCGTAATAGGACAAGAGACGTGGATGAATAAATTACTTTTTTTTTTATTAAAGGACACAAATGTAATAATTCAAGACAAAGACAATACAAAGAAAATGTTAAAAATACTACAACGCTCAATAGCACAAACCTCACGACATCAACACAAAAATAAATACACTTAGTCAAAAGAACAACTCAAAAATAAGACAACAGGACTGAGTGAGGCCAGCAGGGGGGGGACTCAATGAGCACCACAACACTCAGTAAGTAGCACCAGAAATGCAAAAGAAAAACCAAAGCAATAACCACATCAGTATCATCTTCACACCGGTGCACATCCACAGCACAAGATAATCCACAAGGCAAGTATGAAGGTATTTTTGGTGCAAAACTACTGAACACATGTGAGAGCGGAATTTGTAGCTGTAGAGCATACCCACACATGTGTATCAATAAATTTGAAGTCATTAGACGTACTTAGAAAATGGAATCATGTAAATTTTAGTCTTGACTATATAGACACACAATTTGTCTCTGATGCCTAAACCAACATAATTTTAATTGTCAAGAGTATATAAGATCAAATAACAAAGTAAGGAGGCAGGAATCGCCTGTTTCTAAGTGGTTAAGCATCTGTTGCAGGTCAGCTGATTTGTGCCACTGCAAGGCACATGGGAGTGAACTAACTATTCTTAAACTATGTAAATAGTGATTTTATATTTCATGGAACACCAATTTGCAGTAATTTTGTATTTAAAACATGCTTTAAATCGCATTGGCTTTATAGAATGTTAATTAACCTGCTCTGTGACTCACTGCAGCTTCCAATTATGCCTACTGGGCAAGTAAAATACCTTTACTTTACTATGGTATTCCTATAAATGTTATCATCCACCAAAAACAAACCAAACCAAAAGAAAGAAAAACATTGTACACATTTAATATGATATGATACTGACCTGCGAAGACCCACTCTGTTCTGTCATTTTTCTAGAAGGTAAGTTAAAGCAGAAGAGAATTGTCACGTTCATCTGCCTTCACCTGTGTGTGCACTACACTCCCCAGAATCCTCTGTGGCGCACACCTGCACTCACTCTCTCAATCATCAATCATCAGCATCACCTGCACTCCCTCATCTGCCTCACCCTTTATATTTAGCACTCACCCTTCAGTCATCGTCTGGTCTTGTCATTCCATGACACACAGACTCTCGTCATTACCTACCGGCATACCTACCGTTCCCGATCCTCTTCAGCCCATCTTCAGTCCATCTTCAGAGAATCTTCATCATCTGCATCTGCAAGAGAAAGAGAGACTTTGTTATCATTCAGTTAAGCTTCATCCAATTATCTACTTCCTGTTTACTCACCTTTCACGCTGTGTCCGATCCATTCTGCTATTAAAATATCAAACTTACCATCTTGCCTGCTTCGTTTGTACGAAACCTGACAGAAGACCAGACCAAGATGCAGAATCCTTCGGATTCCAGGATGAGTCAGCTTTCATTATTCTACGCAGCCCCGTTCATCATCCGGTTGGTTCCTGCCGAGCCGGCATTCCAGTTCGGGTCCGGAACGCCACCATATCCAGCCATCTTCACCACACCACTTATCATCATCCGGAAGTCAGCCGAGCCTGCACTTCACGCCAGTCCAGCCGAGCCCGCACTTCACGCCAGAGCTGCCGAGACCAAGGCAGTATGCATCGTGCCCGCCGCCCCTGAGACTGACAGCGTCGTGCCCGCCAAGCCTATGTCCGAGGTTGATGACTTCAGCGATCTTCCTCCTCTCATCAGCCCTGACGACCCAGAGCTGTCCGCCTGCCCGCCAGAGTCTGTGAGCGTCGTTCTCCCCGAGCCAGAGTTTTCAAAGCCCTCTTCACCGCTGGTCCCGTCCAGCACAGAGCCTTCACCGCTGGTTCCGCCCAGCTCAGAGCCCTCTTCGTCGCTGGTCCCGTCCAGCTCAACGCCCTCTTTATCGCTGGTTCCGCCCAGCTCAACGCCCTCTTCATCGCTGGTCCCGTCCAGCCCAGAGCCTTCACCGCTGGTCCCGCCCAGCTCAAAGCCCTCTTCGCCGCTGGTACCGCCCAGCCCAGTATTCTCCAAGAGGCTGTTCCCACCCAGCCTCCCTCTCCCACCTCCTCTGTTTGAGTCATCCTGTTCTCCTGCCCTGCCTCTGCTGAGCCCTGTCAACCCTTCGGCTCATCCACAGCTACTCGCCCGTGTCTCTGTTTATCCGCCTCAGGGTGTCCAGGCCTCAACATCGCCCTGGCCCCTGGATCCTCTGTCTTCGCCTCTGTCCCTTGAACCTCAGACTCCACCTTGCTCCTCCGACCCTTCAGCTCCTCCTCAGCCCATAGTGTCCTCCTCTCCGCCGTGTCCTGTCAGCCCTCTAGCTCCGCCAGGCTCTCTCGTCCTTCCATCTCCGCATTGGTCAGCCGTCACCCTGGCTCCACCACGGGACTCCGAGCTGCCGGCTGCGCTTCTGCCCTTCGTCCCTTCAGCTCCAACGGGCTCCGTCTTCCCTCCTGCTCCACTGTCGTCCTCATTCGCACTGGCTCCACCGCGGCCTTCCAGAGCCCCTTCTCCGCCTCGGTCCCATGTGCCTTCAGATCCGCCTTGGCCCTCCGGACCTGTGGTGTCGCCTCGGCTCCGGGTCCTTCCTGCTCGATGGGGGACCCATGAAGCCCCGGATCTGCCATCATCACCGTGGCCCCCGGATCTGCCGTCATCACCGTGGACCTTCTTCGGCGCGGGATGCGCCTAGCGGGAGGGGGGAGTTCTGTCACGTTCATCTGCCTTCACCTGTGTGTGCACTACACTCCCCAGAATCCTCTGTGGCGCACACCTGCACTCACTCTCTCAATCATCAATCATCAGCATCACCTGCACTCCCTCATCTGCCTCACCCTTTATATTCAGCACTCACCCTTCAGTCATCGTCTGGTCTTGTCATTCCATGACACACAGACTCTCTTCATTACCTACCGGCACCTACCGTTCCCGATCCTCTTCAGCTCATCTTCAGTCCATCTTCAGAGAATCTTCATCATCTGCATCTGCAAGAGAAAAAGAGACTTTGTTATCATTCAGTTAAGCTTCATCCAATTATCTACTTCCTGTTTACTCACCTTTCACGCTGTGTCCGATCCATTCTGCTATTAAAATATCAAACTTACCATCTTGCCTGCTTCGTTTGTATGAAACCTGACAAGAAAATAAGGAATACATCGTTTAATGAGAGTATCTTTAATTATGAGACGATTTAACAGCAAACTTAACAGTACAGATACGTTAGGCTAACGTTAGCGTTAGTGTAACTTACATTTCGTGAAACAATAGGCTAACCCAACTAAGAAACAATGATGATTACCAACTTAGCCGACCAGAGCACATATTAAAACTACTTAAACAAATTTATAACGGTGAATGATTGCAGGGGGAAGATAAGAAGAAAAAAAACATACCTTTATTGGTCCCTCAGATCGCCACCATGGGAAGATGGTCACGTTTTTTTCCCCTTTCTTGGTCGCGCGCCGACGGCTCAAATGAGCTCTTCTGATTGGCCAAAATTCTCTGCTCTGAACAGGGCCTGCCGCTGCCTCACAGATGCACAAATCACTTCTGCTCCACATTTCACAGAGTATATGGTGCAAAAGTGAGAGCGCGCAGAACTTGTCATTTAAAGGTGAAAAAACTGCGTTTGAGACTCGTAGCAGCAGATTCAAGCAGTTGTAGTAATTGGACTTGTGATTATGTTAGAAAACTATCCAAGAAAAGTAATGCATTTGTGACCAGATATTCTACAAGTGTGCAACTCTCATGGATTCGCATATTAATTTGCGGGTGTGCAAAATTTGTCTGTAACTTCACATTTTTGATACGGGTGTGTGAATGCGTTTTGCACCATATTCACTGCAGCAACTGTAGCAAAAAATGTGAGCGTATGAGTTTCTTCATTTGTGATTCGTAGAATAGAATTTGTGCACCTGCAGTGAAGAATGTGTGAAGGTGTAACTGTTGTGTTGTGTTTGTAGGAGAGGAAAAAAGTTTACAACTCCTAAAAAATGTTTCTCTGTGACTTCAAATTTATTGATACACATGTGTGGGTATGCTCTACAGCTAAAAATTCCGCTCTCACATGTGTTCAGTAGTTTTGCACCAAAAATACCTTCATAGGCAAGCCCCGCCCCTTTTTGCTTTTGGACACTCAACCCCTAATGACATCAAACGACAAAACACGTACATAGAATAATTAAATACAGTTCATGGTAGGAACACAAATACAAAATAACAAAAATAAGCTAAACATTAAACAATTGAAAGAAAAATACAGTTACCATACAAAACACTCTCCTTGTAACGCACATGCATATACACACTCACGTGGCCTACACACACACACACTAAAACGGCAGGGCGGCGATATTCCTCCTGTCAACCTGCATACAATTAAAGCACTAACAGTTTCTTGTTCGGCCACAGCCAGTGTGGGATGAAATTGACGCAAATCCTTTCGTTTTAATATCTAGTTGAAACAGCAGCAAAACTGCAGCGCTCCGTAATCAACGAGCGAACGTCGGGTAACCCCAGCAACGGAATCCCCGCTACTCGGCAGAATATGCTGCACTTCTGAAACGACAACTTTAATTAAAAGACATATCAGAGCATGACGCACATATACAAATAACCTGCATACTTGCGAGGAATCCCAGTCATGGCAGTCTGAAGTGCCAAATCAACGCGCACGCTGTAACATGAAACACAAGGCATTTCAATTTACCCACTGCCCTATAAGGGAAGGATAGACGCTACAAACAACTGCGTTCCTACCAAGCGGCAACATTCTGATCTGAAAAATTAAGCCTACCCGGAAGTGCGAAAAACTGCAATACATCGAAAATCCGCTAGGGGAAGGTCCCAAAAGGGAGCAAATGTCCATAGCCCCCATGTTAAAATGTCCGTTTTCACAGCATAAATTCATGTTTTTACAGGTTGGTCCCATGGACTTTTATTGTATTTTTCGATAGGTTCTGAGTGCCTGACAACGGCGAGGGTAGTGAATTTTTTTCTAACTCGTTAGTTTAGATCGTATTTAGATATAAAATGTATGACAATAAGGGCGTGGTTAACTTTGATTGACAGCTTGATTGACAGCTGACAAGGCAGCGCCATGGAGAATGACAACATAAGAAGCGCCATTTTTTAATACAGTTGACATATAATACTACTGTTTCTGTATCATGAAATGTAGTTTTAAGAGTTTTTCAGGCGAGAATGTAGTTGTTTAAAGCTCAAATCTGTGGTTTATTTATAAAGATTTATGAAAATTGTATCCAGTTGTGAGATCCAGCGATGACCGGGCGCTCGGCATTCATGTTCCCCGCCTGGAGCAGCCTTTCCTCGGCTATAGTCGTTCGGACGTTTGCCGGTCACTCGCGTCTCTGTAGTGGTTAAACATGAGATATAATTCGTCTTGTGTATATCTAACGGGCGATTTTTGGTCTCGTAAATCTATTATTTGTTCCCTGGCCAATCGTTTTGGCTGAGGGGAAGTTTCATAACTTTATAAGCTATTTAACTTTACCGTTGTATGGTTAGACTAGCGCTGACTTTGTATGTTTGACTGAATTGTTTGCTTTATTTGTATAGCTTCTTGTAACTTTACCTTTTACTTATACTTTTATAATAGCTAATATTGATAAAACTGAAATTTAACAAAAAGAGACTGTGTTGAGTTTTGTCATTTTAAATTTTAATACAACGAATATGATCTGTAATGTTGTTTACTGCAACATCTGTTGTTTAGTACAAATGCACATATTGCCTGGACCATATTAAAATGTTTAATATTTTTATATTATATTTAAAATGAAAAGAGGCAGGTTTGTGTTTTATATATTTTTTATATATATATATATATATAAACAGGCAAACGTTATGTGCAGTGAATATAATCAATATGCGTTGCCTGAACCACATTTGTGTGGCTATAATGTTTAAGATTTCTTTAAATGAAAACGAAAAGAGTTAGTACGGTATGGTGTTTTATATATTTCGTTGCCTAAAATATACACAGAGATAACCGGAGTAGCAGAGCGCTGCGTCAGAAGGTGGGCGGGGTTAGGATTTCCCGAGATTTTCCAAGATGGCGCCGCCCATACCCCCCATAAACGGCTTCAAACCCGTTCTTCAGAAAGTCTATGGGTGACGTCACAGACGCTTTGTCCATATTTTTTACAGTCTATGGTTCCTACCTGTGAAGAGGCTGCAGACACATCAACCATGGGAAACAGTACTCGTTCTCCTACATGCCATGGGACCACACAAACAATTTTCCCGCGTGCCTCTTCACAGCATGCGGAACCGGAAAAGCAAGGAAGAAGATATGTTCATTATTTTATGTATGTTTTGTAGATTCAGTTATAAGTAATTTACAATTGATTAGTTAATGATTAACTAATCATTTACAAAACATGACTATGCGTTTCATAAATGTTTAATAAATGATGTTACATTTTTTTGTATGTTTTGCTCACATCAGGTGCACAGTGGTTAAAGACTCCATGTGTTTCAGAGAAGACAGCTGTCTTTACCCTCACCAGTCAGCACTTACGCTGCAGTACACACTACAGTGTTCAACACCTGTTATAGATGTGTAAACGCATGAATAAATCATTTACAACACTTTCTGCATCCCCTAATCTAAAGTGTAAACTATTCATCACTTGTAAATGTCTTACACTTCATTTACCACTTCAAGAATCAAAAAGGCATAAGCTCTACGAATATTATCTACTAATGTATATGTAACACATTTACAAGTGATGAATAGTTTACACTTTAGATTAGGGGATGCAGAAAGTGTTATAAATCATTTACAACACTTTCTGCATCCCCTAATCTAAAGTGTAAACTATTCATCACTTGTAAATATGTTACAGTTACCTGTTACAAATGATCTGTACGTGTATTTAAGACATTTACAACACTTTATGCACCCTCTAATTGCTACATACATACAAAAAAAAAAAAACATTATTTATTAAACATTTATGAAACGCATATTCATGTTTTGTAAATGATTAGTTAATCATTTACTAATCAATTGTAAATGACTTAAAACTGAATCTACAAAACATACATAAAATAATGAACATATCACTAATTAACCTTCAGCCTGTCTTTGATGTACCTGTATGATTTATATTGTGAGTAAAAGTTTGCATTGGTACATAAGATTCTTCTTCGTCTACTTCTGCCTGCACCACACTGTAGGGATGGGGAAATGAAGCCTTATGAATCACTGAGGCTTTCCCCTGTCTCTCTCCTCACAAACCCATCAACCAGATTAAGCCAACAATGACTCGTTAAATAAGATCTGGGCTTCAAGCCTTCTGACACCCAAAGCGAAATGCGCACGTGATTGGACAGAAAGTGAGGCTTCATTTGTTGTCGATCACGTGACTCTAGTAAACCAATACACACCCCGATATGGGGCTTCACTAGAAATTATGTTGCATGTGCGATACGCACATCGAAGCTTCTGTGTCATACGTAACATCACTACTACACCGTGACAGAAGATCGGACCGCCCAAAATGGACGATAAGGTGAGAATTATCGTCATGGCTCAGGAGAGCCAAAACTTTTTTTCATTAACTTAGAACTTTTGCTGCCTTTTGCATCCTCCGGTGTCTGGAGAGCGTCGTGCCTTGATTTGGAACACAGCCAGACCCAAGGCTTCTTCACGTCATGCCTGCCCAGCCTGAGCCCTCAGCCAAGATGGCTGCCGCCCTCACCGCCTGAACCCTCAACCAAGATGGCCGCAGTCTTGCCGCCTGAGTCCTCAGCCAAGATGGCCGCCGCCCTCACCGCCTGAGCCCTCAACCAAGATGGCTGCAGTCTTGCCGCCTGAGTCCTCAGCCAAGATGGCTGCTGCCTCACAGCCTGAGCCCTCAGCCAAGATGGCCGCCGCCACGCCAATACCTGTTCCTGTTTCCTGTTCTGTTCCTAGACCTGTTCCTGTCCCTAGACCTGTTCCTGCCCCAAGAACTGTGAATGTTCTTAGACCTGTTCCAGCCCCAAGAACTGTATCTGTTCCTGCCCCAAGAACTGTGCGTGTTCTTAGACCTGTTCCTGCCCCTAAAACTGTATCTGTGCCTGCCCCAGGAACTGTGCATGTTCTTAGACCTGTCCCTGTCCCAAGAACTGTGCATGTTCTTAGATCTGTTCCTGCCCTAAGAACTTTGCATGTTCTTAGGTCTGTTCCTGCCCCAAGAAATGTCCATGTTCTTAGATCTGTTCCTGCCCTAAGAACTGTGCATGTTCTTAGATCTGTTCCTGCTCCAAGAACTGTGCATGTTCTTAGATCTGTTCCTGCCCCAAGAACTGTTCATGTTCTTAGATCTGATCCTGCCCCAAGAACTGTATCTGAATCGGTTCCCGAGTCTGAGCCGGTTCCTGAATTCCCACCCAGCTTCCCTCTCCCACCTCCTCACATCTACTACCTCTCAACCCTTCCACCACTGCCTGTCACTCCCTCAGCTCCTCTAACCACCTTCGGGGAGGTTGGATCGCTGTGGGTCTGCCAGCCTGCAGCTCCAGCCTGGTCGGTGGGTCCCCAGTCTCTACCTCCAACCTCCATGACCAGGACTCTACCTCAGCCCGTTGATTTTTATTTTATTTAACCTTTATTTAACCAGAAAAAAGCTCTCTGAGATTAAAAATCTCTTTCACAGGAGTGTCCTGGCCAAAATGTGCAGCAGTACAATCAATTTCATCACAGATAAACATCACACAAACAGATTAAAAACACTTAAAAGCAGTTGCATAATGTTAGATCAACTTCCATTTGCCGGATAACTGATTTGAAACGGTCTAGAGTCAGCAGATTTTCTAATTTTAATTTAGATTGGAGGAGATTCCAATCAAACGGCGCTGCATACATAAAAGACTTCTTACCTAACTCAGTTCGAGTAAAAGGAACAGAAAGAGTATAAAAGTTTTGCGAACGAAGAGAATAATTCTGGTTAATTTTCTGCTGCATAAAACAACAGAGATAAGAAGGCAACAACCCCAAGATGGCTTTGTAAATAATTAAGTACCAGTGCATTTTTCTTCTGGTAGACAGAGAAGGCCAACCTACTCTATGGTACAAGGTGCAATGATGAGTTGAAGATTTACAATTTGATATAAACCTTAGAGCACCATGATAAACGGCATCTAAGGAAGAAAGAAGATAAGAAGGTGCAAACTGATATACAACATCACCATAATCAAGGACAGGGAGAAAAGTAGCAGAGACTAATTTCTTTTTTACATTAAAAGAGAAGCAAAACTTGTTCCTGAAATAAAACCCAAGCTTGATTTTCAGTTTATTCTTCAGTTGAGTGATATGAGAGCTAAAAGATAGGGCATCATCAACTATGATGCCTAGATATTTGTACTCTTTTACTAATTCAATCACTGTACCTTGAAAGGTCTGAAGAGATACAAAATTATTTTCAAGTTTTTTTGATTTGGAAAATAACATATACTTGGTTTTATCAGTATTCAGAACAAGTTTTAAACTGTGAAGCCTTAACTGAATAATATTAAAGGCTGACTGAAGCTTAGACAAGGCTTGCTGTCCAGAGGAAGCGCTGCTATACACGACAGAATCATCGGCATAAAACTGAAAGTTGGCATCCTGAATGTCATAATCAAGGCTATTTATATAAATGGTGAATAAAAGGGGCCCCAGCACTGATCCTTGGGGAACACCTTTGGAAATCTCCAATGAATCAGATTGTTTACCTTCGGCTTGAACACACTGGGTTCTTCCACTCAGATAATTTTTAAACCAAGGAATAACGTGACTTGATAAACCAACAACCTTCAATCTGTGCAGCAATATTCCATGATCCACTGTATCGAAAGCCTTTGATAAATCAATAAAAAGCGAGGCACAAAATTCACCATTATCCATTGACCCTACAATATCATTTAAAACTTTCAAAATAGCCGTTGTAGTACTGTGTTTTTTGCGAAACCCAGATTGATTTATAGACAACACCCTGTTTGCATTCAAATAGCATGTCAACTGTTCACTAATGAGGCTTTCTAATATCTTTGATAAAACGCAGAGCTTTGAGATTGGTCTGTAATTATTCATTATAGTGGGATCCCCCCCTTTTAATAAAGGAACAATAAATGCTGATTTCCAAATTTCTGGAATAACACCAGTATTTAAAGAAAGATTAAAAATATAAGTTAAAGCGGATATAATATAATCTGCTGCTAATTTCAAATACACAGGCTCCACACAATCAGGACCTGAAGATTTGTTTATGTCAAGCAGACAGAGTGCTTTATAAACGTCAGTGCTCTTAATTTGATCCATCAGCTCAACCTTGGCTCCTACCTCCCTCATCTCCACCGTGGCCCATCAGTCCACCAGCTCCGCCGGACTCCATCCGGGTCTCCACTTCCACCTGCTCCGCCTCCTTCAGTTGGCCCCTTGGAGTCGTCAGCCATTTCTCCACCACCTCCCTCGGTCATCTCCGCCCTGGCCGCCTGCTCGGTCGTTTCTGCCCTGGCTGCCTGCACAACCTGCTCCGCCCTGGTCCCTTCTGCCTTCTGTCTGCCCTTCACCTACTCTTCGCCCTCCTGAGCTCCCTCACCCCACAGTTGGTCCATCCACGGCACGAGGACGCGCCTTGCGGGGAGGGGAGTACTGTCACAGTTGTTCTGTCTGAGTCTTGTTTTCAGTAGTCGCATGTCTTTGTTCTGTTTACCTGCCACTCCTTAGTTTCCACGGTAACCTTCATTAGTTCATCTGTCTCATCTGTTTCCTCATTTTTCATGTCAGCTGTCTCGTTTCCCTTTGTATTTAAAGCCTGTTACCTAGTTCATTGTCTGATCTCAGTCTTATTAACCCTCTAGGCGCCACGGTCGAGTTTACTCGACAAGATGCGCCACTGAATAAAACGGCCGATTTTGTCAAATAGGGTGTCAAATTTCGTTCGACTTCCCCTCCACTAGATTGCAGACATGTCATACTTCATCCCAGACTCAAAAAAAAGTCATGCTTCTATACAAAATCTTCGAGCTAGAGCGCATTGAATCAGTGCGAACAAAAGTGGAGCTAGTGTGCAAGTGCACCCTCTAATTGCTACATACATACAAAAAAAAAAAAACATTATTTATTAAACATTTATGAAACGCATATTCATGTTTTGTAAATGATTAGTTAATCATTTACTAATCAATTGTAAATGACTTAAAACTGAATCTACAAAACATACATAAAATAATGAACATATCACTAATTAACCTTCAGCCTGTCTTTGATGTACCTGTATGATTTATATTGTGAGTAAAAGTTTGCATTGGTACATAAGATTCTTCTTCGTCTACTTCTGCCTGCACCACACTGTAGGGATGGGGAAATGAAGCCTTATGAATCACTGAGGCTTTCCCCTGTCTCTCTCCTCACAAACCCATCAACCAGATTAAGCCAACAATGACTCGTTAAATAAGATCTGGGCTTCAAGCCTTCTGACACCCAAAGCGAAATGCGCACGTGATTGGACAGAAAGTGAGGCTTCATTTGTTGTCGATCACGTGACTCTAGTAAACCAATACACACCCCGATATGGGGCTTCACTAGAAATTATGTTGCATGTGCGATACGCACATCGAAGCTTCTGTGTCATACGTAACATCACTACTACACCGTGACAGAAGATCGGACCGCCCAAAATGGACGATAAGGTGAGAATTATCGTCATGGCTCAGGAGAGCCAAAACTTTTTTTCATTAACTTAGAACTTTTGCTGCCTTTTGCATCCTCCGGTGTCTGGAGAGCGTCGTGCCTTGATTTGGAACACAGCCAGACCCAAGGCTTCTTCACGTCATGCCTGCCCAGCCTGAGCCCTCAGCCAAGATGGCTGCCGCCCTCACCGCCTGAACCCTCAACCAAGATGGCCGCAGTCTTGCCGCCTGAGTCCTCAGCCAAGATGGCCGCCGCCCTCACCGCCTGAGCCCTCAACCAAGATGGCTGCAGTCTTGCCGCCTGAGTCCTCAGCCAAGATGGCTGCTGCCTCACAGCCTGAGCCCTCAGCCAAGATGGCCGCCGCCACGCCAATACCTGTTCCTGTTTCCTGTTCTGTTCCTAGACCTGTTCCTGTCCCTAGACCTGTTCCTGCCCCAAGAACTGTGAATGTTCTTAGACCTGTTCCAGCCCCAAGAACTGTATCTGTTCCTGCCCCAAGAACTGTGCGTGTTCTTAGACCTGTTCCTGCCCCTAAAACTGTATCTGTGCCTGCCCCAGGAACTGTGCATGTTCTTAGACCTGTCCCTGTCCCAAGAACTGTGCATGTTCTTAGATCTGTTCCTGCCCTAAGAACTTTGCATGTTCTTAGGTCTGTTCCTGCCCCAAGAAATGTCCATGTTCTTAGATCTGTTCCTGCCCTAAGAACTGTGCATGTTCTTAGATCTGTTCCTGCTCCAAGAACTGTGCATGTTCTTAGATCTGTTCCTGCCCCAAGAACTGTTCATGTTCTTAGATCTGATCCTGCCCCAAGAACTGTATCTGAATCGGTTCCCGAGTCTGAGCCGGTTCCTGAATTCCCACCCAGCTTCCCTCTCCCACCTCCTCACATCTACTACCTCTCAACCCTTCCACCACTGCCTGTCACTCCCTCAGCTCCTCTAACCACCTTCGGGGAGGTTGGATCGCTGTGGGTCTGCCAGCCTGCAGCTCCAGCCTGGTCGGTGGGTCCCCAGTCTCTACCTCCAACCTCCATGACCAGGACTCTACCTCAGCCCGTTGATTTTTATTTTATTTAACCTTTATTTAACCAGAAAAAAGCTCTCTGAGATTAAAAATCTCTTTCACAGGAGTGTCCTGGCCAAAATGTGCAGCAGTACAATCAATTTCATCACAGATAAACATCACACAAACAGATTAAAAACACTTAAAAGCAGTTGCATAATGTTAGATCAACTTCCATTTGCCGGATAACTGATTTGAAACGGTCTAGAGTCAGCAGATTTTCTAATTTTAATTTAGATTGGAGGAGATTCCAATCAAACGGCGCTGCATACATAAAAGACTTCTTACCTAACTCAGTTCGAGTAAAAGGAACAGAAAGAGTATAAAAGTTTTGCGAACGAAGAGAATAATTCTGGTTAATTTTCTGCTGCATAAAACAACAGAGATAAGAAGGCAACAACCCCAAGATGGCTTTGTAAATAATTAAGTACCAGTGCATTTTTCTTCTGGTAGACAGAGAAGGCCAACCTACTCTATGGTACAAGGTGCAATGATGAGTTGAAGATTTACAATTTGATATAAACCTTAGAGCACCATGATAAACGGCATCTAAGGAAGAAAGAAGATAAGAAGGTGCAAACTGATATACAACATCACCATAATCAAGGACAGGGAGAAAAGTAGCAGAGACTAATTTCTTTTTTACATTAAAAGAGAAGCAAAACTTGTTCCTGAAATAAAACCCAAGCTTGATTTTCAGTTTATTCTTCAGTTGAGTGATATGAGAGCTAAAAGATAGGGCATCATCAACTATGATGCCTAGATATTTGTACTCTTTTACTAATTCAATCACTGTACCTTGAAAGGTCTGAAGAGATACAAAATTATTTTCAAGTTTTTTTGATTTGGAAAATAACATATACTTGGTTTTATCAGTATTCAGAACAAGTTTTAAACTGTGAAGCCTTAACTGAATAATATTAAAGGCTGACTGAAGCTTAGACAAGGCTTGCTGTCCAGAGGAAGCGCTGCTATACACGACAGAATCATCGGCATAAAACTGAAAGTTGGCATCCTGAATGTCATAATCAAGGCTATTTATATAAATGGTGAATAAAAGGGGCCCCAGCACTGATCCTTGGGGAACACCTTTGGAAATCTCCAATGAATCAGATTGTTTACCTTCGGCTTGAACACACTGGGTTCTTCCACTCAGATAATTTTTAAACCAAGGAATAACGTGACTTGATAAACCAACAACCTTCAATCTGTGCAGCAATATTCCATGATCCACTGTATCGAAAGCCTTTGATAAATCAATAAAAAGCGAGGCACAAAATTCACCATTATCCATTGACCCTACAATATCATTTAAAACTTTCAAAATAGCCGTTGTAGTACTGTGTTTTTTGCGAAACCCAGATTGATTTATAGACAACACCCTGTTTGCATTCAAATAGCATGTCAACTGTTCACTAATGAGGCTTTCTAATATCTTTGATAAAACGCAGAGCTTTGAGATTGGTCTGTAATTATTCATTATAGTGGGATCCCCCCCTTTTAATAAAGGAACAATAAATGCTGATTTCCAAATTTCTGGAATAACACCAGTATTTAAAGAAAGATTAAAAATATAAGTTAAAGCGGATATAATATAATCTGCTGCTAATTTCAAATACACAGGCTCCACACAATCAGGACCTGAAGATTTGTTTATGTCAAGCAGACAGAGTGCTTTATAAACGTCAGTGCTCTTAATTTGATCCATCAGCTCAACCTTGGCTCCTACCTCCCTCATCTCCACCGTGGCCCATCAGTCCACCAGCTCCGCCGGACTCCATCCGGGTCTCCACTTCCACCTGCTCCGCCTCCTTCAGTTGGCCCCTTGGAGTCGTCAGCCATTTCTCCACCACCTCCCTCGGTCATCTCCGCCCTGGCCGCCTGCTCGGTCGTTTCTGCCCTGGCTGCCTGCACAACCTGCTCCGCCCTGGTCCCTTCTGCCTTCTGTCTGCCCTTCACCTACTCTTCGCCCTCCTGAGCTCCCTCACCCCACAGTTGGTCCATCCACGGCACGAGGACGCGCCTTGCGGGGAGGGGAGTACTGTCACAGTTGTTCTGTCTGAGTCTTGTTTTCAGTAGTCGCATGTCTTTGTTCTGTTTACCTGCCACTCCTTAGTTTCCACGGTAACCTTCATTAGTTCATCTGTCTCATCTGTTTCCTCATTTTTCATGTCAGCTGTCTCGTTTCCCTTTGTATTTAAAGCCTGTTACCTAGTTCATTGTCTGATCTCAGTCTTATTAACCCTCTAGGCGCCACGGTCGAGTTTACTCGACAAGATGCGCCACTGAATAAAACGGCCGATTTTGTCAAATAGGGTGTCAAATTTCGTTCGACTTCCCCTCCACTAGATTGCAGACATGTCATACTTCATCCCAGACTCAAAAAAAAGTCATGCTTCTATACAAAATGTTCGAGCTAGAGCGCATTGAATCAGTGCGAACAAAAGTGGAGCTAGTGTGCAAGTGAGCCATTTTATCAGAGCAATATTGTCAACGTCAGTGAGTATTTGCATTAGATTATTATTATTATTATTATTATTATTATTATTATCCCAGATAGCAATTACGTTTGGGCCAAATGTGGGTATTATCTGGCACATATGGCCTAGATGTGGCACTACTGAACAGATATGGGCCAAATTGTAGCCATATTTGTTTTGCCATAACTTTAAAATCTGCGGGAAATGTTCTCTTGGTTCACAACTGATTTTGAGGTATATGGCCCAGATAACAACGAACACATGAGAACCATGTGGTTGAGCTATGGCACACAGTGAGAAACACCGACTTGTGGTAAACATTTGGCTTATACATGGAAAAACACAGGAATCCTGAAATCAACTGCGGCAAACATCCGCCGTTCCACACCTCAGGTTGCTCTGCATCTCCCCTCCTATTGGTGGAGAGACTACGGCGCAAATTTGACTGCGACGCTGGGCAGCTGACGCCATTTACTCTGCTTTCCTCACGACTGTGTATTCAGGTAAGTGATGTTTTGGCATTTTAAAGTCATATAATTGAAATATGCAGCATTATGTGTCAATATTGCATGTTATTATGCGTTTAGTTATTCGTTTCATCGAGGAAGGGGTTGAACTAGCTAATATTTTCCTCAGTTTACTGCTAACTTACAATAAAGTTTAATGTAGGCTATAGCAGTTCGCTGGTTTGCCGTTTTAAATTAAGATGTTTTTGTTTATAAATCAACAGCACACTGTCGTACACATATAAAATAGTATAGTTTGTCATGTGTAGTAGCCTATTTGTGAATTAAGGCGACGCGGTCCAATGTCGGTGTTACTGTTTATCAAAAAACCTAAATCCTAATTTGTATATATAATAATATAAAAATGTCAAGAATAAACACATTCAAACGTGTGCATTATTGTATGTATCTTTTTATTTAACTCTGAAATTATATTCAACCAAGACTTTTTCTCATGACTTTTCCCTCTTTAAAATTAAAGTTGTAACGTTAGGCTATTAGTGTCAAGTCACAATACCAAAATTATGACTTTCGATACAATACCTGATTAAAATACCTTGTTAACATGAACTAATAATGAACTGCACTTCTAAAGCATATATTAATATGTGTTAATGTTAATTTCAACATTTACTAACACATTCAAATAACAAATTGTACTTGTTAACTTTAGTATGCACTGTGAACTAACATGAACAAACAATGAATTGCTGTATTTCTGTTAACTATCAATTAATGGAATGGCCATTCACTGCCATTATAAAGCTTGGAAGAGGCAGGAAATTTTTATAATTACTCTGATTTCTAACGATAGAGATTATATACCATGCTATGGTATACTGTCATACCGCCCAGCCCTAATGTGCGGTATGGGTGGGGCAATGACAATAATTTCCATATTAAAAACCTAGAAAATATGGATTCAGATGGAGTAAGTAATAGTTTATAGTTCATTTTTGAATATAAAAGCACTTTCATTTTAGGGTGGTCTATTTAAATGCATATTTCAACCACTTACACAATGTTTTTTTTTTTCCTATCAGATTACCTATCTGGGTCTGGTTGGTGGCTTTGACCTGAATAACACCGTGTGGAGAGTGCTGAAAGGCACTTTTACAACTGCTGTGGCACGTTATGAATTGGAGAGAAGTCAATGGGAAGATTGGTGTCCAACGCCTGGTCGTAAAGGAAGTTGTCATTGGTGAGACCTTTTTTAGAAGTCACTTTTATTTGTATAGCACTTTGCACAATACACAACTTTTCAAAACCGCTTTACAGAACATTGTATTTTTATTTCTGCTATCTCAGTAATAGTAATAGTCACAAATTCATGCCATATGACTTAGTGCAGGCGCTAACGGCTCCAGGTTTATCTCGTAAATTACCCCACTAATAATGCCCAGAATGGTACCAAACTTCTACAGTAGTACAAATAGGTTCTGTACTCATAAAACGAGGCATTGGAAAGTTTGTAAGTACATCGGGAGTTTATTTAAATAACACTTGCCTGACGGTGAATGCTACTGCTAACATGGACGTTGACGTCACTTCAGTGATTTGGGAAAAGCATGTAAAAGTCCTGACAGAAAGCGATGCGTAAGGATGAAGTGTATTATTGTTTATCAGAAGCAATCGAAATATTATTGTATTGTTGTTATTATTATGACTGCATTATAAATAAATAACAATTATTTATAGTACAATAATTAAGTTGGCTTGAGAGAGCCAACTTAGTGATATTGTACTTAAACTTATTATTATTATTAAGTTGGCTTGAGAGAGCCAACATATTGAAATCCTATTTAAACTTATTATTATTATTAAGTTGGCTTGAGAGAGCCAACTTACTGAAATCCTATTTAAACTTATTATTATTAATGGTGCTTGCTGAAAGCAAGGCATCATTAGTGTTCTCTTGCATACTTATTATTATTCTTCTTCTTATTATTCCGGACAAAAGTTTGGCGCGTAATGCGCCCCGCACCGTTTGTCACAGACCCCTGAGTGAAGTGTCAAATCGACCGGCTCATTGAGGAGAGGTGTGCTATGACTTTTCTAAGCGATCGGGTGTACGATGTTCGCACAGCGGACGAAAAAGCGGCCAAAAAAGTCCCATTGACTTTACATTGGGCATTCTAAAAATATTTGAATCCCAACCGACGTTTTCACACACACAGACTCCAAAGGGCCTGACACCCCTGCATCTCTCCCTCTCTCTCTCCCTCAGAGGATTTATATTATCAAGCAGCCAATAAGTAATGGCCTAAAATCTTGATAGCCACACCCTAGCAACCAGTTTCAGCACCCTAGCAACCACTAAGAGCTCCCTAGCAACCACCCTAAACCAAAAAAAATGTTTTTTTTACATTTTTTTGTATTTTTTAACGCAATATTACACTCGTGGCCTTGCGATATTGCTCCATGCTTGTGCCTATTTGGCCATAGGCACGAGGCCGCAGGCCGAGTGCCGTACTGAAGGCACTCGTTATTAAAGATTTTAATAACTCTATAAAAACTCCATAGTAACCATCTTTGACAACTACTAACCACCTAGTTACACCATAGCAACTACCAATAATACCTTAACAACCATCCTGAACACCCTAGCAACGTCTAGAAACGCTCTAGTAACCACCAAAAATACCGTAGCAACCACCCAGAACACCCTAGCAACTGTCTAGCAACCCCCCAGAACACCTAGCAACTGCCTAGCAACCACCCAGAACACCATAGCAACTGCCTAGCAACGCCCTAGCATCCACCTAAAATACCATAGCAACTGCCTAGCAACACCATAGCAACCACCAAGAACACCCTAGCAACCACCTAGCAACACCCTAGCAACCACCAAGAATACCCTAGCAACGCCCTAGCAACCACCCAGAATACCCTAGCAACTGCCTAGCAACACCATAGCAACCACCCAGAATACCCTAGCAACCACCTAGCAACCACATAGAATACCCTAGCAACCGCCTAGCAACACCATAGCAACCACCCAGAATACCCTAGCAACACCATAGCAACCACCCAGAATACCCTAGCAACCACCTAGCAACACCATAGCAACCACCCAGAACAGCCTAGCAACCACCTAGCAACGCCCTAGCAACCACCAAGAATACCCTAGCAACCGCCTAGCAACCACCCAGAATACCCTAGCAACCGCCTAGCAATGCCCTAGCAACCGTTTAGAGCCACATATAAACCATATTGCAACATATAGAAGCTATATTTCAGCTCCACAACATCGTACAAACATGGTTGTTGGCTCGTATGCAATCATGTACAACACCCTAGCAACCGAGTGGAGAGTTTTGCCATTGCAAGCACCATTTCACATTTTCTTCAGGAAATGTACATTCTAGTTATTATTATTATTATTATTATTATTATTATTATTCCGAGACTAAAATTTCTATATGAAACTCCTCCTAGAGCTTTAACTCTACATACTCCAAACTCGGCTCAGACACTCAAACTGATCTGACTCGCGTTGCTTTATCTTTTCAGACTGATCGGACTTACGGTTTTCCTAAAAATGACGATCAAAACTCGGAAAAACTCCCATTGACTTGCATTGGGGAGTTCTAAAAAATTCAAATCCAGATTCAAACTGACCAACCGACGAAAATTCAAATCAAAATACCTTGAAGACTAAAAACCAAACTGCCGTTCTATATACTATATGAGCCATTGAGACTCATTTAAACTAATGAACTCTAAACTCATACACTTATAAACTAATTAACTTATAAACTCATGAATTCATAGACTTATGAACTCTTAAACTCATAAATTAATAAACTCTGAACTCTTAAACTCATTTAAACTTATAAACTCTAAACTCATTAAAACTTATAAACTCTAAACTCAAAAACTCTTACACTTATAAACTCATCAATTTATACACTTATAAACTCTAAACTCATAAACTCTGAGTGTGTGTGTGTGTGTGTGTGTGTTCACACACACACACACACACACACACACACACACACACACACACACACACACACACACACACACACACACACACTAAACTCATTTAAACTTAAACTCTAAACTCATTTAAACTTGTAAACTCAAAACTCGTAAACTATAAACTTCAAACCACTTTAAACTTCTTAAGTTTAAAGCTTCCAGCTCCCAAGCAACTACATAGCAACCAAACTTGAGTACCCTAGCAACCGTTTTGCAAGACCTATATCTCTGTATCAGAACATCGTATAGAGATGAGGTTTGGCTCTTTTGACTCATGCTAGCAAACAGCACTTCCAACATGCTACACATGCTAGCAGTGAATAGCTACATGCTAATAGCGATTAGTTAAGTGCTATATCATGCCAAGGTCATGCTAAGAACTTTATAAAGACTCCATAGTAACCATCTGTGACAACTACCAACCACCTAGTAACACCATAGCAACCACCCAGAATACCTTAGCAACACCATAGCAACCACCCAGAACACCCTAGCAACCGCCTAGCAACCACCCAGAATACATTAGCAACTGCCTAGCAACACCATAAAAACCGCCCAGAACACCCTAGCAACCGCCTAACAACACCATAGCAACCACCCAGAACACCCTAGCAACCGCCTAGCAACCACCCAGAATACTCTAGCAACCACCTAGCAACACCATAGCAACCACCCAGAACACCCTAGCAACCGCCTAGCAACCACCCAAAACACCATAGCAACTGCCTAGCAACCACCCAGAAAACCATAGCAACCAACCAGAACACCCTAGCAACTGCCTAGCAACACCCTAGCAACCACACAAAATACCTTAGCAACTGCCTAGCAACACCATAGCAACCACCCAGAACACCCTAGCAACCACCTAGCAACAGCATAGCAACCACCCAAAACACCATAGCAACTGCCTAGCAACCACCCAGAAAACCATAGCAACCAACCAGAACACCCTAGCAACTGCCTAGCAACACCCTAGCAACCACCCAAAATACCTTAGCAACTGCCTAGCAACACCATAGCAACCACCCAGAACACCCTAGCAACTGCCTAGCAACACCCTAGCAACCACCCAAAATACCCTAGCAACTGCCTAGCAACACCATAGCAACCGCCCAAAATACCATAGCAACTGCCTAGCAACACCCTAGCAACCACCCAGAACACCCTAGCAACCACCTAGCAACAGCATAGCAACCACCCAGAACACCCTAGCAACCGCCTAGCAACCACCCAGAACACCATACCAGCCAACCAGAATACCCTAGCAACCACCCAGAACACCCTAGCAACTGCCTAGCAACACCCTAGCAACCACCCAAAATACCCTAGCAACTGCTTAGCAACACCCTAGCAACCACCCAGAACACCCTAGCAACCACCCAGAACACCCTAGCAACCGCCTAGCAACCACCCAAAACACCCTAGCAACCCACTAGAAAACCCCCAACAACTTTTTAACTGTAAACTACTTTAATCTTCAAACTGATTTAAACTTTAAACTAATTTAAATGTTAGACTAATTTAAACTTTAAACTAATTTAAACTTTAGACTAATTTAAACTTTAAACTAATTTAAGCTTCAAACTAATTTAGACTTTACACTATTTTAAACTTCTAACTAATTTAAACTTTAAACTAATTTAAACTTCAAACTACTTTAAACTCCAAACTACTTTAAACTTCTTCAAACTTTCTGGTCCAGCTTTCTCAAGCCAACTTAAAGTTTGTCTCGACGAACTTTTTAATCTAGTTATTATTATTATTATTATTATTATTCCGAGACTAAAATTTCTATATGAAACTCCTCCTAGAGCTTTAACTCTACATACTCCAAACTCGGCTCAGACACTCAAACTGATCTGACTCGCGTTGCTCTATCTTTTCAGACTGATCGGACTTACGGTTTTCCTAAAAATGACGATCAAAACTCGGAAAAACTCCCATTGACTTGCATTGGGGAGTTCTAAAAAATTCAAATCCAGATTCAAACTCACCAACCGACGAAAATTCAAATCAAAATACCTTGAAGACTAAACCAAACTGCCGTTCTATATACTATATTAGCCAATGAGACTCATCTAAACTAATGAACTCTAAACTCATACACTTATAAACTAATTAACTTATAAACTCTTGAATTCATAGACTTATGAACTCTTAAACTCATAAATTAATAAACTCTGAACTCTTAAACTCATTTAAACTTATAAACTCTAAACTCATTAAAACTTATAAACTCTAAACTCAAAAACTCTTACACTTATAAACTCATCAATTCATACACTTATAAACTCTTAACTCATAAACTCTGAGTGTGTGTGTGTGTGTGTGTGTGTGTGTGAACACACACACACACACACACACACACACACATACACACACTCTAAACTCATTTAAACTTAAACTCATTTAAACTTATAAACTCAAAACTCAAAAACTCACAAACTGTGTGTGTGTGAGACAGTGAGCATGTGTGTGTGAGTGTGTTAGTGAGGGTGTGTGTGTGTGAGTTAGTGAGGGTGTGTGTGTCTGAGTGAGTATATGTGCGTGAGTGAGTGTGTGTGTGTGTGTGTGAGTTAGTTAGTGTGTGTGTGTGTGTCTGTGTGAGAGCGAGTTAGTGTGTGTGTGTGAGTGTGTGCGCGTGTATGTGTGTGAGAGAGAGAGTGTGTGTGTGTGTGTGTGTGTGTGCGTGTGTGAGTGTATGTCCGTGAGTGAGTGTATGTGCGTGAGTGTGTGTGTGTGTGTGTGTGAGAGAGAGTTAGCGAGGGTGTGTGTGTGTGTGTGTGTGTGAGAGAGAGTGTGTGTGTCTATGTGTGTGAGCATGTCTGTGTATGTGTGAGAGCAAGTTAGTGTGTGTGTGTGTGTGTGTGAGACAGTGAGCATGTCTGTGTGTGTGTGTGTGTGTGTGTGAGTTAGTGAGGGTGTGTGTGTGTGTGAGTTAGTGAGAGTGTGTGTGTCTGTGTGTGAGTGAGAGTATGTGCGTGAGTGAGTGAGTGTGTGTGTGTGTGTGTGTGTGTGTGTGTGTGTGTGTGTGTGTGTGTGTGTGTGTGTGTGTGTGTGTGTGTGTGTGTGTGTGTGTGTGTGTGTGTGTGTGTGTGAGAGAGTGTGTGTGTGTCTGTGTGTGTGTGAAAGAGAGAGTGTGTGTGTGTGTCTGTGTGTGAGCGTGTCTGTGTATGTGTGAGAGCGAGTTAGTGTGTGTGTGTGTGAGTGTGTGCATGTGAGTGTATGTGCGTGAGTGTGTCTGTGTGTGTGTGAGAGAGAGTGTGTGTGTGTGTGTGTGTGTGTGTGAGTTAATGAGCTTGTCTGTGTGTGTGTGTGAGTGAGTTAGTGAGTGTGTGTGTGTGTGAGAGAGATAGTGTGTGTGTGTGAGAGAGAGTGAGAGTCTGTGCGTGCGTGCTTGTGTGTGTGTGTATGTAGAAAATTTAAATCTAAACACCTTGAAGACTAATCCAAACTGCCGTTCTATATACTATATGAGCCATTGAGACTCATTTAAACTAATGAACTCTAAACTCAAAACGTGTGTGTGTGTGTGTGTGTGTGTGAGAGAGATAGCGTGTGTGTCTATATATGTGTGTGTGTGTGTGTGTAAAAAAAAACGCGTACACACTCATTTAAACTTATAAACTCTTAATTCAAAAACTTGTACACTTATAAACTCTAAACTCATATAAACTCTGAGTGTGTGTGTGTGTGTGTGTGTGTGAGAGAGAGAGAGAGAGTGTGTGTCTATGTGCGTGTGTGTGTGTGTGTATGAGTTAATGAGCTTGCCTGTGTGTGTGTGAGTGAGTTAGTGAGTGTGTGTGTGTGAGAGAGATAGTGTGTGTGTGAGAGAGAGAGTGAGAGTCTGTGCGTGCGTGCTTGTGTGTGTGTGTATGTCGAAAATTTAAATCTAAACACCTTGAAGACTAAACCAAACTGCCGTTCTATATACTATATGAGCCATTGAGACTCATTTAAACTAATGAACTCTAAACTCATACACTTATAAACTAATTAACTTATAAACTCATGAATTCATAGACTTATGAACTCTTAAACTCATAAATTAATAAACTTTGAACTCTTAAACTCATTTAAACTTATAAACTCTAAACTCATTTAAACTTATAAACTCTAAACTCAAAAACTCTTACACTTATAAACTCATCAATTTATACACTTATAAACTCTAAACTCATAAACTCTGAGTGTGTGTGTGTGTGTACTTTAAACTAATTTAAACTTTAAACTACTTTAAACTTTAAACTAAATTAAACTTCAAACTATTTTAAACTTTCAACTAATTTAAACTTTAAACTAAATTAAACTTTGAACTACTTTAATCTTCAAACTACTTTAAACTTCTTCAAACTTTCTGGTACAAACTTTCTCAAGCCAACTTAAAGTTTGTCTCGACGAACTTTCGCATCTAGTTATTATTATTATTATTCTTACTAAAAATTTATCCCCTATCTCCTCCTAGAGCTTTAAGTCTACATACTCCAAACTCGGCTCAGACCTTCAGACTATTCTGACTCGAGTTGCTTTATCTTTTCAGACTGATCGGACTTACGGTTTTCCTAAAAATGCCGATCAAAACTCGGAAAAACTCCCATTGACTTGCATTGGGGAGTTCTAAAAAATTCAAATCTAGATTCAAACTGACCAACCGACAAAAATTTAAATCTAAACACCTTGAAGACTTATTCAAACTGCCGTTCTATATACTATATAAGCCATTGAGACTAATTAAACAATTAAACTAATAAACTCATCTATCTACTTCAAACTATTTTAAACTTTAAACTACTTTAAACTTCAAACTAAATTAAACTTCAAACTAATATAAACTTTAAACTACTTTAAACTTCAAACTTAAGCTTTAACTCATTTAAACTTATAAACTGTAAACTCATTTAAACTTATAAACTCAAAACTCATTTAAACTTATAAACTAAACTCAAAAACTTGTACACTTATAAACTCTAAACTCATAAACTCTGTGTGTGTGTGTGTGTGTGTGTGTGTGTGTGTGTGTGAACACACACACACACACACACACACACACTCTAAACTCATTTAAACAAACTCTAAACTCATTTAAACTTATAAACGCAAAACTCAAAAACTCGTAAACTACTTTAAACTTCAAACCACTTTAAACTTCTTAAGTTTAAAGCTCCCAGCTCCCAAGCAACTCCATAGCAACCAAACTTGAGTACCCTAGCAACCGTTTTACAAGACCTATATCTCTGCATCAGAACATCATATAGAGATGAGGTTTGGCTCTTTTGACTCATGCTAGCAAACAGCACTTCCAACATGCTGCACATGCTAGCAGTGAATAGCTACATGCTAATAGCAATTAGTTAAGTGCTAAATCATGCCAAGATAATGCTAAGAACTCTATAAAAACTCCATAGTAACCATCTGTAACAACTATCAACCACCTTGTAACACCATAGCAACCGCCCAGAATACCTTAGTAACCGCCTAGCAACACCATAACAACCACCCAGAACACCCTAGCAACCACCCAGAATACCCTAGCAACTGCCTAGCAACACCATAGCAACAACCCAGAACACCCTAGCAACCACCCAGAATACCTTAGCAACCGCCTAGCAACACCATAGCAACCACCCAGAACACCCTAGGAACCAACCAGAATACCCTAGCAACCACCTAGCAACAGCATAGCAACCACCCAGAACACCCTAGCAACCGCCTAGCAACTACCCAAAATACCTTAGCAACCGCCTAGCAACCACCCAGAACACCTTAGCAACCCACCAGAAAACCCCCAACAACTTTTTAACTTTAAACTACTTTAAACTTGAAACTAATTTAAACTTTAAACTAATTTAACCTTCAAACTAATTTAAACTTTAGACTAATTTAAACTTTAGACTAATTTAAACTTTAGACTAATTTAAGCTTCAAACTAATTTAAACTTTAAACTATTTTAAACTTCTAGCTAATTTAAACTTTAAACTAATTTAACCTTCAAACTAATTTAAACTTTAGACTAATTTAAACTTTAGACTAATTTAAACTTTAAACTAATTTAAGCTTCAAACTAATTTAAACTTTAAACTATTTTAAACTTCTAGCTAATTTAAACTAAACTAATTTAAACTTCAAACTACTTTAAACTCCAAACTACTTTAAACTTCTTCAAACTTTCTGGTCCAGCTTTCTCAAGCCAACTTAAAGTTTGTCTCAACGAACTTTTTAATCTAGTTACAGTATATAATTGCAAAAGTAATTAAAATATTAATAATAATTACGGGGATGGGGTTAGCTATTCTGGTTTTCCCTCTTTTTTTGTCATTACCTGATCACATCCGTGGCTCACTTAAGTGACTGCATTTTTTTATTCAGAAGTTTTATATTTTGTTTTTATTATATATTGTGTTTATATATTGTGAATCATATCGTTTCAATCATACATTTTAAAGCTGTAATCACAATATAAGATTATCATTCTGTCAAAGCCTCATACCAGCGCATGCCTACAACTATCTGTATTTAGTTCATTATCACTGTGTATTTAAAGGGTTAGTTCACCCAAAAATGAAAATTCTGTCAGTAATTACTCACCCATGTTGTTTCACCCCGTAAGACCTTCGTTCATCTTCGGAACACAAATTAAGATATTTATGATGAAATCTGAGAGCTGGATCACTTCTCCATAGGCTTCTCTGTTATTGAAACTTGCCAGCCCAAAAAGTTAGTAAAGACATTGTTAAAATAGTCCAAGAATACAGTGGCTCAACCTTAAGTTTATCAAGTGTTGAGAATACTTTTTATGCGCAAAACATGCAAAAATAACGACTTTATTCAACTCTTCATTTTATTCAACTCTTCATTTTCCTCTAAGTGAGTTCACGTAGTGTAACAGTGCAGCGCTTCTGTGTTGTACGTCAGAACGTAGGCTCACGATTGGCCAGCATCCCACACATGACCAGCGTCAGCCAATAGTGAGTCTACGCTCTGACGTACAACACAGAAGTTGGAAAAACTTGAGGGTAATTACAGACAGAATTTTAATTTTTGGGCGAACTAACCCTTTATGATCCTCCTTGCAATCAGTACTTGGCCCATTATTGTTTGTACAATACAAATTTGCAATTCCTTTTGAAAATTTACTGGAGAAAAAACTTTCATACAGTGGTAATTCAGAGGTGTTTAATTTTTTACTAATTGCAATTAAAATATTAAAGGAAATTTACATTAATGATTTTTTTTTTTCATTCTCCTGCAGCTCTAGCTTCCAGGTTGTATTGCTGCTAACATTATTTAAATTCTTCTTTATTGCAGGTGCAGTCAGGCAGAATCCCCTTACACTCTCAGAAAAAAAGGTACAAAAGCTGTCACTGGGACAGTACCCTTCAAAAAGGTTCTAATATGTACCATTTAGGTAGGCCTGTCACAATTATGAAATTTGGCTGAAATTTGACGATTAATTGTCTAAAAAATAATTGCGGTTATGGCGATTAATTGTCAGTTTTAGGGCTTTGACGATTAATTGTCTGTTTTAGGGCTTTGTGCTTCATTCATTAAATAATTGTGATAAATTTAATCCTTTGTAAGTTATCATTTTGCAGTGTAGGATTACAGTTAACACCTTTAAATTTTAAATAAATATATTCAATAGCTATGACAATTTGTTTATTAAACTTAGTGAGTGTATAAATCAGCAGCAAAAAGTAATTTTTGAAAACATCTGCACAGTAATTTAATAAAATCTAAACATGTTAATAAAAACAAATGTGCACAAACCATGATAATATGATACACTTCAAAACAGAGCGGAACAAAGCGCGTATGCGCATCGCGGGTGCAGAATGATGTGCTTAATGCAACATGGAGTCACAGTGCGCAGCGCTGCACAAGTGCGCATTTAAAAGTTCACGGCACAAAGCGAAGAAATGTCGAGGGCACAAATCCTAGTGTATATCAGTCCAACAGTTTATTGATCATTTGTTTCTTCACAGTTTTAAACTCCAGTTATTGTGCGTCTGATGCCAATTCATAGTCCTTGTGCTGTTAGGCACACGGTAGCGAGCGAGTCATTTAGAAACAGCAAAAAACTCCAGCAAAATAAAGTCATTTTATGCAAATCCACAGCCCTTTATCTACAGATCAAGCATTATAACGTCAATGTCACAATGGAGAAAGTTTTACCGTGTATCCTGTTGTAACTGGACGACGCGTGCTGTTTGAATGCTGAACGGAATGATTGACAGCTACAGACGAGTTTGTGAACTTTAATTTAACAATGTAAATATACTACTGTCCCTTACATTAAGCTATGAAATGGCTTCAGATGACTTTGAATATGTTGCTGGAAAACGTATTTAGTGCTTGTCTATTTATTTTGGTCCATGACTCCCCCTTGTGCCGTAGGCCTATAAAAGAGCGCAATAATCGCGGTTGTCTGAAACAATCGCGGTTAGATCAAATAATCGCGATCAGACGGTTATTTAATTATCGTGACAGGCATTTAGGTACTAATATGTACATGTTTGGTACCAATATAACTTAAATATGAATATAATATACCAATATGAACTTAAATGCACTCTTTAGGTACAAAGGTGTACCTTTTGAAAAGGTACCGCCACAGTGACAGCTTCTGTACCTTTTTTTCTGAGAGTGTACTGGAAAAGGTCAACACATTGCCGACCCTCATTGGAGACTTCTCTGCACATCAACACACTTCTCAACTCTTTACTTTTCAAGTTTGCTTTAACTTTCTCAATTTCTCTTTAAAGTTCTCTTTACCAAGTTACTGTAATTTATGTGTATTACTCTCATTAGACTAATTGAACATAACATTAATACACGCTTTGATCGAGTGTTTTGAACTTTGGTGTAAAAAATTTACTTTGAATGCTATTTATATTATTAATTTGTATTCTTAAATGTTTTCAACTGAATTCTACTTAAAATAAGTACAACTGAATAGCTGTAATTCTATGTATTCTTAAATGTTTTCAACTGAATACTACTGTAAATTCAACTCTGTTGCTGTAATTATATTTTTATGAAATGTTTTCAACTGAATACTACTGTAATTATTATTCAACTTTTGCTGTAATTATATTTATTTTTATGAAATGTTTTCAACTGAATACTACTGTAATTAAGTACAACACTTTAGCTGTAATTATTTAAATGCTTGTCAAAATAAATTGTTTTGAGTGCATTTGTTGAGTGTTTAATTTACCTGTGAGTTAATAAGACTTTAAATACTGTCAGCTGCATGTGGGCCACATAAGGGCCGTTAGATTTTAACAGAACTCAACCATACTAAAGTTGTATACCAGGCTCACATATGGGCCACATGAAATTGTAGTATTTGGCTCATGCTTGGTGGAGTTATGGCAGTCCTTTGGTTCAGTTCTGGCAAAGGAGATGTGGGCCATATCTGGGCCAGCAAACACAAACTAATCTGGGCCACAGCTCAGCTGTTTATCTGGCCCACATCTTTGCCAAAAGAAAATTTGCTGACTGGGATCTAATGGCATCAATAAAGCTTTCCTGCAATGAAGTGTTGGGTCTTCTATTCGCGGACTTTGATGATGACGGTGATTCTGAAAGTGAAAGTAGCCCTACACCAAGCACAAACGGTGAAACATTTGCCCAATGTCAGTGGTGGGAACAATGTTTCCCGGGGTCGGAGTGTTCATCGCGAAGTTAGCAGGCGTGTTAGTGTTGTGGGAAATGAGGCGGGAGATTTTTACCGATTTTTACCGCGCTAGCCAGCTTTGCCTTCTGACCGTGTGCCTCTCGGAGTTTGAAGTTTAATTTAGTTTAAAGTTTAAAGTAGTTTGAAGTTTATAGTTTAAAGTTCAAATTAGTTTGAAGTTTAAATTAGTTTAAATTAGTTTAAAGTTTAAAGTAGTTTAAAGTTAAAAAGTTGTTGGGGGTTTTCTAGTGGGTTGCTAAGGTGTTCTGGGTGGTTGCTAGGCAGTTGCTAGGGTGTTCTGGGTGGTTGCTATGGTGTTGCTAGGTGGTTGCTAGGGTATTCTGGTTGGTTGCTAGGTGGTTGCTAGGCGGTTGCTAGGGTGTTCTGGGTGGTTGCTATGGTGTTCTGGGTGGTTTCTATGATGTTGCTAGGCGGTTGCTAGGGTGTTCTGGGTGGTTGCTATGGTGTTGCTAGGCGGTTGCTTGGGTGTTCTGGGTGGTTGCTATGCTGTTGCTAGGTGGTTGCTAGGGTATTCTGGGTGGTTGCTATGCGGTTGCTAGGGTGTTCTGGGTGGTTGCTAGGGTGTTGCTAGGTGGTTGCTAGGGTGTTCTGGGTGGTTGCTATGATGTTGCTAGGTGGTTGCTAGGGTGTTTTGATGGTTGATATGGTGTTGCTAGGCGGTTGCTAGGGTGTTCTGGGTGGTTGCTATGATGTTGCTAGACGGTTGCTAGGGTGTTTTGGTGGTTGATATGGTGTTGCTAGGCGGTTGCTAGGGTATTCTGGGTGGTTGCTAGGGTATTCTAGGTGGTTGCTATGATGTTTTGGTGGTTGCTAGGGTGTTGCTAGGTGGTTGCTAGGGTGTTTTGGTGGTTGCTATGGTGTTGCTAGGCGGTTGCTAGGGTGTTCTGGGTGGTTGCTATGATGTTGCTAGGTGGTTGCTATGGTGTTTTGGTGGTTGCTATGGTGTTGCTAGGATATTCTGGGTGGTTGCTAGGGTGTTGCTAGGTGGTTGCTAGGGTGTTATGGGTGGTTGCTATGGTTTTACTAGGTGGTTGGTAGTTGTCACAGATGGTTACTATGGAGTTTTTATAGTTCTTAGCATGATCTTGGCATGATTTAGCACTTAACTAATCGCTATTAGCATGTAGCTATTCACTGCTAGCATGTGTAGCATGTTGGAAGTGCTGTTTGCTAGCATGAGTCAAAAGAGCCAAACCTCATCTCTATACGATGTTCTGATACAGAGATATAGGTCTTGCAAAACGGTTGCTAGGGTACTCAGGTTTGGTTGCTATGGAGTTGCTTGGGAGCTGGAAGCTTTAAACTTAAGAAGTTTAAAGTGGTTTGAAGTTTAAAGTAGTTTACGAGTTTTTGAGTTTTGAGTTTATAAGTTTAAATGAGTTTAGAGTGTGTGTGTGTGTGTGTGTGTTCACACACACACACACACACACACACACACACACACACACACACACACACACACACACACACACACACACACTCAGAGTTTATGAGTTTAGAGTTTATAAGTGTATAAATTGATGAGTTTATAAGTGTAAGAGTTTTTGAGTTTAGAGTTTATAAGTTTTAAATGAGTTTAGAGTTTATAAGTTTTAATGAGTTTAGAGTTTATAAGTTTAAATGAGTTTAAGAGTTCAGAGTTTATTAATTTATGAGTTTAAGAGTTCATAAGTCTATGAATTCATGAGTTTATAAGTTAATTAGTTTATAAGTGTATGAGTTTAGAGTTCATTAGTTTAAATGAGTCTCATTGGCTAATATAGTATATAGAATGGCAGTTTGGTTTAGTCTTCAAGGTATTTTGATTTGAATTTTCGTCGGTTGGTGAGTTTGAATCTGGATTTGAATTTTTTAGAACTCCCCAATGTAAGTCAATGGGAGTTTTTCCGAGTTTTGATCGTCATTTTTAGGAAAACCGTAAGTCCGATCAGTCTGAAAAGATATAGCAACTCGAGTCAGATTAGTTTGAGTGTCTGAGCCGAGTTTGGAGTATGTAGAGTTAAAGCTCTAGGAGGAGATCCATTTAGTTTTTTTAGTCTCAGAAGAATAATAATAACTAGATTAAAAAGTTTGTCGAGACAAACTTTAAGTTGGCTTGAGAAAGCCGGACCAGAAAGTTTGAAGAAGTTTGAAGTTTAAATTAGTTTAAAGTTTAAAGTAGTTTGAAGTTTAAAATAGTTTGAAGTTTAAAGTAGTTTAAAGTTTAAATTAGTTTAAAGTTTTAAGTAGTTTGAAGTTTAATTTAGTTTAAAGTTTAAAGTAGTTTGAAGTTTAATTTAGTTTAAAGTTTAAAGTAGTTTAAAGTTTAAAGTAGTTTGAAGTTTAAAGTAGTTTAAAGTCTAAATTAGTTTGAAGTAGATAGATAGATGAGTTTGTTAGTTTAAATTTCACACACAGACATGCTCACTAACTCTCTCTCTCACACACACACACACACACACAGACACGCTCACTAACACACACGGACAAACACACACGCTCACTAACTCTCACACATACACACACTTTCTCAAACACACACACACACACACACAGACACGCTCACTAACACACACACACACACACACACACACACACACTAACTCACTCACACACTCAGACACACACACTCAGAGTTTATGAGATTTGTGTGGTTGCTAGGCAGTTGCTAGGGTGTTCTGGGTGGTTGCTATGGTGTTGCTCGGCGGTTGCTAGGGTGTTCTGTGTGGTTTCTATGTTGTTGCTAGGTGGTTGCTAGGGTATTCTGGGTGGTTGCTAGGCGGTTGCTAGGGTGTTTTGGATGGTTGCTAGGCGGTTGCTAGGGTGTTCTGGGTGGTTGCTATGGTGTTGCTAGGCGGTTGCTAGGGTGTTCTGGGTGGTTGCTATGATGTTGCTAGGCGGTTGCTAGGGTGTTTTGATGGTTGCTATGGTGTTGCTAGGAGGTTGCTAGGGTGTTCTGGGTGGTTGCTATGATGTTGCTAGGCGGTTGCTAGGGTGTTTTGGTGGTTGCTATGGTGTTGCTAGGCGGTTGCTAGGGTATTCTGGGTGGTTGCTAGGATGTTGCTAGGGTGTTTTGGTGGTTGCTAGGATGTTGCTAGGCGGTTGCTAGGTTCTTCTGGGTGGTTGCTATGCTGTTGCTAGGCGGTTGCTAGGGTGTTTTGGTGGTTGCTATGGTGTTGCTAGGCGGTTGCTAGGGTGTTCTGGGTGGTTGCTATGATGTTGCTAGGTGGTTGCTAGGGTGTTTTGGTGGTTGCTATGGTGTTGCTAGGGTATTCTGGGTGGTTGCTAGGGTGTTGCTAGGTGGTTGCTAGAGTGTTCTGGGTGGTTGCTATGGTGTTGCTAGGCGGTTGCTAGGGTGTTCTGGGTGGTTGCTATGATGTTGCTAGGTGGTTGCTAGGGTGTTTTGGTGGTTGCTATGGTGTTGCTAGGGTATTCTGTGTGGTTGCTAGGGTGTTGCTAGGTGGTTGCTAGGGTGTTCTGGGTGGTTGCTATGGTGTTACTAGGTGGTTGGTAGTTGTCACAGATGGTGACTATGGAGTTTTTATAGAGTTCTTAGCATGATCTTGGCATGATTTAGCACTTAACTAATCGCTATTAGCATGTAGCTATTCACTGCTAGCATGTGTAGCACACACACACACACACACACACACACACTCAGAGTTTATGAGTTTAGAGTTTATAAGTGTACAAGTTTTTGAGTTTAGTTTGTAAGTTTAAATGAGTTTTGAGTTTATAAGTTTAAATGAGTTTAGAGTTTATAAGTTTAAATGAGTTAAAGCTTAAGTTTGAAGTTTAAAGTAGTTTAAAGTATATATCAGTTTGAAGTTTAATTTAGTTTAAAGTTTAAAGTAGTGTAAAGTTTAAAATAGTTTGAAGTAGATAGATAGATGAGTTTATTAGTTTAATTGAGTCTCAATGGCTCATATACGGCAGTTTGGTTTAGTCTTCAAGGTGTTTAGATTTGAATTTTCGTCGGTTGGTCAGTTTGCATCTGGATTTGAATTTTTTAGAACTCCCCAATGCAAGTCAATGGAGTTTTTGAATGAGTTTTTTCGAGTTTTGATCGTCATTTTTAGGAAAACCGTAAGTCCGATCAGTCTGAAAAGATATAGCAACTCGAGTCAGATCAGTTTGAGTGTCTGAGCCGAATTTGGAGTATGTAGAGTTAAAGCTCTAGGAGGAGATCCATTTAGTTTTTTTTAGTCTCAGAATAATAATAATAATATGTTTAAATAGGATTTCAGTAAGTTGGCTCTCTCAAGCCAACTTAACTAGAATGTACATTTCCTGAAGAAAATGTGAAGTGGTGCTTGCAGTGGCAAAATTCGCCACTGGGCAGATGCTAACACAATTACCATGTTGTGATACCATGATATACCACGTTTTAACATTATTTACCACGATTTACCATGATTCTAAGATGATTTACTACGATTTACCACATTCCAGCATGATTTACTATGATTAACATGTTGTTAGAATGATGCTAGCAGGATTAGAATGTTGTTAGCATGATTAGCATGTTAGTTGGATGATGCTAGCATGATTAGCATGTTGCTAACATGCTTTTAACAAGATGCTAGCATGATTAGCATGTTGGTAGCATGCTTTTAACAAGATGCTAGCATGATTAGCATGTTGTTAGCATGCTTTTAACAAGATGCTAACATGATTAGCATTTTGCTAACATGTTTTTAGCTAGATGCTAACAGGATTAGCATGTTGCTAGCATTATGCTAGCTTGAATAACATGTTGTTAACATGATGCTAGCTTGATTAGCATGTTGCTAGCATGATGCTAGCTTGATTAGCATGTTGGTAGCATGATGCTAGCATGATTAACATGATGCTAGCTTGATTAGCATGTTGATAGCATGATGCTAACATGATTAGCATTTTACTAGCATGCTTTTAACAAGATGTTAGCATGATTAGCATTTTGCTAGCATGTTTTTAGCTAGATGCTAACATGATTAACATGTTGCTAGCATTATGCTAGCTTGATTAGCATGTTGCTAGCATGATGCTAGCTTGATTAGCATGTTGGTAGCATAATGCTAGCATGATTAGCATGTTGCTAGCATAATGCTAACATGATTATCATGTTGCTAGCATGTTGCTAGCTTGATTAGCATGTTGCTAACATGATGCTAGCATGATTAGCATTTTGCTAGCATGTTTTTAGCAAGATGCTGTTGCCTGGTGGTTGCTAGGGTGTTCTGGGTGGTTGCTATGGTGTTGCTAGGCAGTTGCTAGGGTATTCTTGGTGGTTGCTAGGCAGTTGCTAGGGTATTCTTGGTGGTTGCTAGGGTGTTCTAGGTGGTTGCTATGGTGTTGCTAGGCAGTTGCTATGGTATTCTGGGTGGATGCTAGGGCGTTGCTAGGCAGTTGCTAGGGTGTTCTAGGTGGTTGCTAGGTGTTCTGGGTGGTTGCTAGGCAGTTGCTAGGGTGTTATGGGTGGTTACTAGAGCATTTCTAGACATTGCTAGGTGTTCTGGGTGGTTGCTAGGCAGTTGCTAGTGTGTTCTAGGTGGTTGCTAGGTGTTCTGGGTGGTTGCTAGGCAGTTGCTAGGGTGTTCAGGGTGGTTGCTAGAGTTTTTTGGTGGTTACTAAAGCATTTCTAGACGTTGCTAGGGTGTTCTGGGTGGTTGCTAGGCAGTTGCTAGGGTGTTCTGGGTGGTTGCGAGTGCCTTCAGTACGGCACTCGGCCTGCGGCCTCGTGCCTATGGCCGAATAGGCACAAGCATGGAGCTATATCGCAAGGCCACAAGAGTAAAATTGCTTTAAAAAATAAAAAAAAATAAAAAAAATGTTTTTTTTTGGTTTAGGGTGGTTGCTAGGGAGCTCTTAGTGGTTGCTAGGGTGCTGTAACTGGTTGCTAGGGTGTGGCTATGAAGATTTTAGGCCATTACTTATTGGCTGCTTGATAATATAAATCCTCTGAGGGAGAGAGAGAGGGAGAGACGCAGGGGTGTCAGGCCCTTTGGAGTCTGTGTGTGTGAAAACGGCAGTTGGGATTCAAATATTTTTAGAACTCCCAATGCAAAGTCAATGGGGACTTTTTTGGCCGCTTTTTCGTCCGCTGTGCGAACATCGTACACCCGATCGCTTAGAAAAGTCATAGCACACCTCTCCTCAATGAGCCGGTCGATTTGACACTTCACTCAGGGGTCTGTGACAAACGGTGCGGGGCGAGTTTCGCGCCAAACTTTGTCCAGAATAATAATAATAACTAGAATGTACATTTCCTGAAGAAAATGTGAAATGGTGCTTGCAGTGGCAAAACTCTCCACTCAGTTGCTAGGGTGTTGTACATGATTGCATACGAGCCAACAACCATGTTTGTACGATGTTGTGGAGCTGAAATATAGCTTCTATATGTTGCAATATGGTTTATATGTGGCTCTAAACGGTTGCTAGGGCGTTGCTAGGCGGTTGCTAGGGTATTCTGGGTGGTTGCTAGGCGGTTGCTAGGGTATTCTTGGTGGTTGCTAGGGCGTTGCTAGGTGGTTGCTAGGCTGTTCTGGGTGGTTGCTATGGTGTTGCTAAGCGGTTGCTAGGGTATTCTGGGTGGTTGCTATGGTGTTGCTAGGCGGTTGCTAGGGTATACTGGGTGGTTGCTAGGTGGTTGCTAGGGTATTCCTGGTGGTTGCTATGGTGTTGCTTGGCGGTTGCTAGGGTATTCTGGGTGGTTGCTAGGCGGTTGCTAGGGTATTCTTGGTGGTTGCTAGGGCGTTGCTAGGCTGTTCTGGGTGGTTGCTATGGTGTTGCTAGGGTATTCTGGGTGGTTGCTATGGTGTTGCTAGGCGGTTGCTAGGGTATTCTGGGTGGTTGCTATGGTGCTCTGGGTGGTTGCTAGGGTGTTGCTAGGCAGTTGCTAGGGTGTTCTGGGTGGTTGCTATGGTGTTGCTAGGCGGTTGCTAGGGTATTCTTGGTGGTTGCTATGGTGTTGCTTGGCGGTTGCTAGGGTATTCTGGGTGGTTGCTAGGCGGTTGCTAGGGTATTCTTGGTGGTTGCTAGGGCGTTGCTAGGCTGTTCTGGGTGGTTGCTATGGTGTTGCTAGGGTATTCTGGGTGGTTGCTATGGTGTTGCTAGGCGGTTGCTAGGGTATTCTGGGTGGTTGCTATGGTGCTCTGGGTGGTTGCTAGGGTGTTGCTAGGCAGTTGCTAGGGTGTTCTGGGTGGTTGCTATGGTGTTGCTAGGCGGTTGGTAGGGTATTCTTGGTGGTTGCTATGGTGTTGCTAGGCGGTTGCTAGGGTATTCTGGGTGGTTGCAAGGGTGTTGCTAGGCAGTTGCTAGGGTATTCTGGGTGGTTGCTAGGGCGTTGCTAGGGTATTCTTGGTGGTTGTTAGGGCGTTGCTAGGTGGTTGCTAGGGTGTTCTTGGTGGTTGTTAGGGCGTTGCTAGGTGGTTGCTAGGGTGTTCTTGGTGGTTGCTATGGTGTTGCTAGGCAGTTGCTATGGTATTTTAGGTGGATGCTAGGGCGTTGCTAGGCAGTTGCTATGGTGTTCTGGGTGGTTGCTAGGCAGTTGCTAGGTGTTCTGGGGGGTTGCTAGACAGTTGCTAGGGTGTTCTGGGTGGTTGCTACGGTATTTTTCGTGGGTACTAGAGCGTTTCTAGACGTTGCTAGGGTGTTCAGGATGGTTGTTAAGGTATTATTGGTAGTTGCTATGGTGTTACTAGGTGGTTAGTAGTTGTCAAAGATGGTTACTATGGAGTTTTTAAAGAGTTATTAAAATCTTTAATAACGAGTGCCTTCAGTACGGCACTCGGCCTGCGGCCTCGTGCCTATGGCCAAATAGGCACAAGCATGGAGCAATATCGCAAGGCCACGAGTGTAATATTGCGTTAAAAAATACAAAAAAATGTAAAAAAACATTTTTTTTGGTTTAGGGTGGTTGCTAGGGAGCTCTTAGTGGTTGCTAGGGTGCTGAAACTGGTTGCTAGGGTGTGGCTATCAAGATTTTAGGCCATTACTTATTGGCTGCTTGATAATATAAATCCTCTGAGGGAGAGAGAGAGGGAGAGACGCAGGGGTGTCAGGCCCTTTGGAGTGTGTGTGAAAACGTCGGTTTGGATTTGAATTTTTTTAGAATGCCCAATGTAAAGTCAATGGGACTTTTTTGGCCGCTTTTTCGTCCGCTGTGCGAACATCGTACACCCGATCGCTTAGAAAAGTCATAGCACACCTCTCCTCAATGAGCCGGTCGATTTGACACTTCACTCAGGGGTCTGTGACAAACGGTGCGGGGCGCATTACGCGCCAAACTTTTGTCCGGAATAATAAGAAGAAGAATAATAATAAGTATGCAAGAGAACACTAATGATGCCTTGCTTTCAGCAAGCACCATTAACTAGAATGTACATTTCCTGAAGAAAATGTGAAGTGGTGCTTGCAGTGGCAAAATTCGCCACTGGGCAGATGCTAATACAATTGACATGTTGTGATACCATGATATACCACATTTTAGCATTATTTACCACGATTTACCATGTTTCTAAGATGATTTATTACGATTTACCACATTCCAGCATGATTTACTATGATTAACATGTTGTTAGAATGATGCTAGCAGGATTAGCATGTTGTTAGCATGATTAGCATGTTGGTTGGATGATGCTAGCATGATTAGCATGTTGCTACCATGCTTTTAACAAGATGCTAGCATGATTAGCATGTTGCTAGCATGTTTTTAGCTAGATGCTAACATGATTAGCATGTTGCTAGCATGATTAGCATGTTGCTAGCATAATCCTAGCATGATTAGCATGTTGCTAGCATGATGCTAGCTTGATTAGCATGATGCTAGCCTTAATGCTAGCTTGATTAGCATGTTGTTAGCATGATGCTAGCTTTATTAGCATGTTGGTAGCCTAATGCTAGCATGATTAGCATGTTGCTAGCATGATGCTAGCTTGATTCGCATTATGCTAGCTTGATTAGCATGTTGCTAGCATGATTAGCATGTTGCTAGCATGGTGCTAGCTTGATTAGCATGTTTGCTAGCATAATGCTAGCATGATTAACATTTGCTAGCATGATGCTAGCTTGATTAGCACGATGCTAGCATTATGCTAGCTTGATTAGCATGTTGTTAGCATGTTGCTAGCTTTATTAGCATGTTGGTAGCATAATGTTAGCATGATTAGCATTTTTGCTAGCATGATGCTAGCTTGATTAGATGTTGCTAGCTTGATTAGCATGTTGCCAGCATGTTTTTAGCAAGATGCTGTTGCCAGGTGGTTTGCTAGGGTGTTCTGGGTGGTTGCTATGGTGTTGCTAGGCAGTTGCTAAGGTGTTCTGGGTGGTTGCTAGGCAGTTGCTAGGGTATTCTTGGTGGTTGCTAGGCAGTTGCTAGGGTATTCTTGGTGGTTGCTAGGGCGTTGCTAGGTGGTTGCTAGGGTGTTCTGGGTTGTTGCTATGGTGTTGCTAGGCAGTTGCTATGGTGTTGCTAGGCAGTTGCTATGGTATTCTGGGTGGATACTAGGGCATTGCTAGGCAGTTGCTAGGGTGTTCTGGGTGGTTGCTAGGCAGTTGCTAGGTGTTCTAGGTGGTTGCTAGGCAGTTGCTAGGGTGTTCTGGGTGCTTGCTAGAGTTTTTGTGGTTACTAGAGCATTTCTAGACGTTGCTAGGGTGTTCAGGGTGGTTGCTAAGGTGTTTTTGTTAGTTGCTATGGTGTTACTAGGTGGTTGGTAGTTGTCAAATATGGTTACTATGGAGTTTTTATAGTGTTCTTAAAATCTTTAATAACGAGTGCCTTCTGTACGGCACTCGGCCTGCGGCCTCGTGCCTATGGCCGAATAGGCACAAGCATGGAGCGATATCGCAAGGCCACGAGAGTAAAATTGCTTTAAAAAATATAAAAAAAATAAAAAAATGTTTTTTTTTTGTTTAGGGTGGTTGCTAGGGAGCTCTTAGTGGTTGTTAGGGTGCTGAAACTGGTTGCTTGGGTGTGGCTATAAAGATTTTAGGCCATAACTTATTGGCTGCTTGATAATATAAATCCTCTGAGGGAGAGAGAGAGGGAGAGACGCAGGGGTGTCAGGCCCTTTGGAGTCTGTGTGTGTGAAAACGTCGGTTTGGATTTGAATTTTTTTAGAATGCCCAATGTAAAGTCAATGGGGACTTTTTTGGCCACTTTTTCGTCCGCTGTGCGAACATCGTACACCCGATCGCTTAGAAAAGTCATAGCACACCTCTCCTCAATGAGCCGCTCGATTTGATGCCTCACTCAGGGGTCTGTGACAAACGGTGCGGGGCGAGTTTCGCGCCAAACTTTTGTGTGGAAGAATAATAAAAATTATAAAAAGAACTAGAATGTACATTTCCTGAAGAAAATGTGAAGTGGTGCTTGCAGTGGCAAAATTCGCCACTGGGCAGATGCTAACACAATGTTCATGTTGTGATACCATGATATACCACAATTTAGCATTATTTACCACGATTTACCATGTTTCTAAGATGATGTACTACGATTTACCACATTCCAGCATGATTTACTATGAATAACATGTTGTTAGAATGATGCTAGCAGGATTAGCATGTTGGTTGGATGATGCTAGCATGATTAGCATGTTGCTAGCATGCTTTTAACAAGATACTAGCATGATTAGCATTTTGCTAGCATGTTTTTAGCTAGATGCTAGCATGATTAGCATGTTGCTAGCATGCTTTTAACAAGATACTAGCATGATTAGCATTTTGCTAGCATGTTTTTAGCTAGATGTTAACATGATTAGCATGTTGTCAGCATTATGTTAGCTTGATTAGCATTTTGCTAGCATGATTAGCATGTTGGTAACATGATGCTAGTTTGATTAGCATGTTGCTAGCATAATGCTAGCATGATTAGCCTTTTGCTAGCATGATGCTAGCTTGATTAGCATTATGCTAGCTTTATTAGCATGTTGGTAGCATAATGCTAGCATGATTAACATGTTGCTAGCATGAGGCTAGCTTGATTAGCATGTTGCTAGCATGATTTTAGCATGATTAGCATGTTGCTAGCATGATGCTAGCTTGATTAGCATGTTGCTAGCATGATGCTAGCTTGATTAGCATGTTGCCAGGTGGTTGCTAGGGTGTTCTGGGTGGTTGCTATGGTGTTGCTAGGCAGTTGCTAAGGTGTTCTGGGTGGTTGCTAGGCAGTTGCTAGGGTATTCTTGGTGGTTGCTAGGGCGTTGCTAAGTGGTTGCTAGGGTGTTCTGGGTGGTTGCTATGGTGTTGCTAGGCAGTTGCTATGGTATTCTGGGTGGATGCTAGGGCATTGCTAGGCAGTTGCTAGGGTGTTCTGGGTGGTTGCTTGGTGTTCTGGGTGGTTGCTAGGCAGTTGCTAGGTGTTCTAGGTGGTTGCTAGGCAGTTGCTAGGGTGTTCTGGGTGCTTGCTAGAGTTTTTTGTGGTTACTAGAGCATTTCTAGACGTTGCTAGGGTGTTCAGGGTGGTTGCTAAGGTGTTTTTGTTAGTTGCTATGGTGTTACTAGGTGGTTGGTAGTTGTCAAATATGGTTACTATGGAGTTTTTATAGAGTTCTTAAAATCTTTAATAACGAGTGCCTTCTGTACGGCACTCGGCCTGCGGCCTCGTGCCTATGGCCGAATAGGCACAAGCATGGAGCGATATCGCAAGGCCACGAGAGTAAAATTGCTTTAAAAAATATTTAAAAAATAAAAAAATGTTTTTTTTTGGTTTAGGGTGGTTGCTAGGGAGCTCTTAGTGGTTGCTAGGGTGCTGAAACTGGTTGCTAGGGTGTGGCTATGAAGATTTTGGGCCATAACTTATTGGCTGCTTGATAATATAAATCCTCTGAGGGAGAGAGAGAGGGAGAGACGCAGGGGTGTCAGGCCCTTTGGAGTCTGTGTGTGTGAAAACGTCGGTTGGGATTCAAATATTTTTAGAACTCCCAATGTAAAGTCAATGGGACTTTTTTAGCCGCTTTTTCGTCCGCTGTGCGAACATCGTACACCCGATCGCTTAGAAAAGTCATAGCACACCTCTCCTCAATGAGCCGCTCGATTTGACGCCTCACTCAGGGGTCTGTGACAAACGGTGCGGGGCGAGTTTCGCGCCAAACTTTTGTGTGGAAGAATAATAATAAGAAGAAGAAAAATAATAAGTATGAGCAATAACAATAGTGATGCCTTGCTTTCAGCAAGCACCACTAATAATAAGTATGAGCAATAACAATAGTGATGCTTTTAAAAAAGCACCACTAACTAGATGTACCGCATCGCGGTACAAAATATGACCGCCGCTCAGGCCTGCACTGGCTTTCCACAAAAATAAATGACGTGGAGTAATTTGGCTGTATTGCGTGTTTATGTATATACCTAAAAAAAGTAATAGTATGTGCATGTCTGTCTGTGTGTGTGTGTGTGTGTGTGTGTGTATGTGTGTGTGTTTGTGTATGTGTGTGTCTGTGTGTGTGTGTGTGTGTGTGTGTGTGTTTGTGCGTGTATGTATGTGTGCGTACATGTGTGCGCGTGTGTGTTTGTGTGTGTGTGTCTGTGCATGTGGATTTGTATGTGTGTGTATGGGTGTGTGTCTGTGCGTGTGGATGTCAGTGTGTGTGCATTCTTGCGTTTGTTTGTATTCCTGCATGTGTGTGTGTGTGACAGTATCATCCTAAACCAGCAACCCTTCGCTCAACAGCACCATCTACAGGCCGATGAGTGTACAGTCACTAAATGTGCACATAAATGAATTTATTTTATACCCCCCCATGGATGAAATTCTACAAAACTTAGCAGAGGATACCCCCAGAGGATGTCAAGTTAATCATACACATGAAATATGGTGCAGTTCTGAACATCTCCACTGAAGATAGGGGCGATTAAAGCAGAATAATATTGCATTTTCATTTTTTATGGGAGGGGCGCAAATCACAAATGAGTGATTATGGGCTAGATTGATGTGGGCCCTTAAGAGCAACATACCATAAAAATTTCTTCATCCTCGGTGCCACGGTTCAGGTAGTTATTTAGGAGAAACTGCATTTTTTTGGGTTTGGGGGGGCCCAGCGCGGGGGGGGGGGGGGGGGGGGAGTGGCCCCCGGGGACCAAACGAAATTTTTCCGTAGAAGTCTAGTGGGGCTACATGCCCACCAAATTTCATGTTCCCCGGTGCTTCGGTGTCCCTGGTATCGTTGACGAAAAATTGACGGGTGCCCCAGCGCAGGGGGGGAAGTGGCCCCCGGGGACCAAATGAAATTTTTCCGTAAAAGTCTAGTAGACCAACATACCATAAAAATTTCTTCATCCTCGGTGCCACGGTTCAGGTAGTTATTTAGGAAAAAATGCATTTTTTTGGGTTTGGGGGGGCCCAGCGCGGGGGGGGAGTGGCCCCCGGGGACCAAACGAAATTTTTCCGTAGAAGTGTAGTGGGGCTACATGCCCACCAAATTTCATGTTCCCCGGTGCTTCGGTGTCCCTGGTATCGTTGACGAAAAATTTACGGGGGCCCCAGCGCGGGGGGGGAAGTGGCCCCCAGGGACCAAACGAAATTTTTCCGTAAAAGTCTAGTAGACCAACATACCATAAAAATTTCTTCATCTTCGGTGCCACGGTTCAGGTAGTTATTTAGGAAAAACTGCATTTTTTTGGTTTTGGGGGGGCCCAGCGCGGGGGGGGGGAGTGGCCCCCGGGGACCAAATGAAATTTTTCTGTAGAAGTCTAGTGGGGCTACATGCCCACCAAATTTCATGTTCCCCGGTGCTTCGGTGTCCCTGGTATCGTTGACGAAATATTTACGGGGGCCCCAGCGCGGGGGTGGAGTGGCCCCCGGGGACCAAACGAAATTTTTCCGTAAAAGTCTAGTAGACGAACATACCATAAAAATTTCTTCATCCTCGGTGCCACGGTTCAGGTAGTTATTTAGGAAAAACTGCATTTTTATGGGTTAAGGGGGGCCCAGCGCGGGGGGGGGAGTGGCCCCCGGGGACCAAACGAAATTTTTCCGTAGAAGTCTAGTGGGGCTACATGCCCACCAAATTTCATGTTCCCCGGTGTTTCGGTGTCCCTAGTATCATTGACGAAAAATTTACGGGGGCCCCAGCGCGGGGGGGGGAAGTGGCCTCCGGGGACCAAACGAAATTTTTCCGTAAAAGTCTAGTAGACCAACATACCATAAAAATGTCTTCATCCTCGGTGCCACGGTTCAGGTAGTTATTTAGGAAAAACTGCATTTTTTGGGGTTTGGGGGGGCCCAGCGCGGGGGGGGAGTGGCCCCCGGGGACCAAACAAAATTTTTCTGTAGAAGTCTAGTGGGGCTACATGCCCACCAAATTTCATGTTCCCCGGTGCTTCGGTGTCCCTGTTTTCGTTGACGAAAAATTTACGGGGGCCCCAGCGCGGGGGGGGGAAGTGGCCTCCGGGGACCAAACGAAATTTTTCCGTAAAAGTCTAGTAGACCAACATACCATAAAAATTTATTCATCCTCGGTGCCACGGTTCAGGTAGTTATTTAGGAAAAACTGCATTTTTTTGGGTTTGGGGGGGCCCAGCACGGGGGGGGAGTGGCCCCCGGGGACCAAACGAAATTTTTACGTAGAAGTCTAGTGGGGCTACATGCCCACCAAATTTCATGTTCCCCGGTGCATCGGTGTCCCTGGTATCGTTGACGAAAAATTTACGGGGGCCCCAGCGCGGGGGGGGAAGTGGCCCCCGGGGACCAAACGAAATTTTTCCGTAAAAGTCTAGTAGACCAACATACCATAAAATTTTCTTCATCCTCGGTGCCACGGTTCAGGTAGTTATTTAGGAAAAACTGCATTTTTTTGGGTTTGGGGGGGCCCAGCGCGGGGGGGGAGTGGCCCCCGGGCACCAAACGAAATTTTTCCTTAGAAGTCTAGTGGGGCTACATGCCCACCAAATTTCATGTTCCCCGGTGTTTCGGTGTCCCTGGTATGGTTGACGAAAAATTTACGGGGGCCCCAGCGCGGGGGGGGGAAGTGGCCCCCGGGGACCAAATGAAATTTTTCCGTAAAAGTCTAGTAGACCAACATACCACAAAAATTTCTTCATCCTCGGTGCCACGGTTCAGGTAGTTATTTAGGAAAAACTGCATTTTTTTGGGTTTTGGGGGGCCCAGCGCGGGGGGGGGGGGAGTGGCCCCCGGGGACCAAATGAAATTTTTCCTTAGAAGTCTAGTGGGGCTACATGCCCACCAAATTTCATGTTCCCCGGTGTTTCGGTGTCCCTGGTATCGTTGACGAAAAATTTACGGGGGCCCCAGCGCGGGGGGGGAAGTGGCCCCCGCGGACCAAACGAAATTTTTCCGTAAAAGTCTAGTAGACCAACATACCATAAAAATTTATTCATCCTCGGTGCCACGGTTCAGGTAGTTATTTAGGAAAAACTGCATTTTTTGGGGGTTTGGGGGGGCCCAGCGCGGGGGGGGAGTGGCCCCCGGGGACCAAACGAAATTTTTCCGTAGAAGTGTAGTGGGGCTACATGCCCACCAAATTTCATGTTCCCCGGTGCTTCGGTGTCCCTGGTATCGTTGACGAAAAATTTACGGGGGCCCCAGCGCGGGGGGGGAAGTGGCCCCCGGGGACCAAACGAAAATTTTCCGTAAAAGTCTAGTAGACCAACATACCATAAAATTTTCTTCATCCTCGGTGCCACGGTTCAGGTAGTTATTTAGGAAAAACTGCATTTTTTTGGGTTTGGGGGGGCCCAGCGCGGGGGGGGAGTGGCCCCCGGGGACCAAACGAAATTTTTCCTTAGAAGTCTAGTGGGGCTACATGCCCACCAAATTTCATGTTCCCCGGTGTTTCGGTGTCCCTGGTATCGTTGACGAAAAATTTAAGGGGGCCCCAGCGCGGGGGGGGGAAGTGGCCCCTGGGGACCAAACGAAATTTTTCCATAAAAGTCTAGTAGACCAACATACCATAAAAATTTCTTCATCCTCGGTGCCACGGTTCAGGTAGTTATTTAGGAAAAACTGCATTTTTTGGGGTTTGGGGGGGCCCAGCGCGGGGGGGGAGTGGCCCCCGGGGACCAAACGAAATTTTTCCTTAGAAGTCTAGTGGGGCTACATGCCCACCAAATTTCATGTTCCCCGGTGTTTCGGTGTCCCTGGTATCGTTGACGAAAAATTTAAGGGGGCCCCAGCGCGGGGGGGGAAGTGGCCCCCGGGGACCAAACGAAATTTTTCCATAAAAGTCTAGTAGACCAACATACCATAAAAATTTCTTCATCCTCGGTGCCACGGTTCAGGTAGTTATTTAGGAAAAACTGCATTTTTTGGGGTTTGGGGGGGCCCAGCGCGGGGGGGGAGTGGCCCCCGGGGACCAAACGAAATTTTTCCTTAGAAGTCTAGTGGAGCTACATGCCCACCAAATTTCATGTTCCCCGGTGCTTCGGTGTCCCTGGTATCGTTGACGAAAAATTCAGTAAGGTGACGAAAAAAAAAAAAAAAAAAACTTTGACAATCCCTATATGACCGCTTTCGCTAGCTACGCTAGCGGCGGTCATAATAAGAATAATAAGTATGAGCAATAACAATAGTGATGCTTTTAAAAAAGCACCACTAACTAGATTAAAAAGTTCGTCGAGACAAACTTTAAGTTGGCTTGAGAAAGCCGGACCAGAAAGTTTGAAGAAGTTTGAAGTTTAAAGTAGTTTAAAGTTTAAATTAGTTTGAAGTTTAAATTAGTCTAAAGTTTAAATTAGTTTGAAGTTTAAAGAAGTGTAAAGTAGTTTTTGAAGTTTAAAGTAGTTTAAAGTTTAAATTAGTTTGAAGTAGATCGATAGATGAGTTTGTTAGTTTAAATTTTATACACAGACACGCTCACTAACTCTCTCTCTCACACACGCACACACACACACTTATGCACATACACCCACACTCATGCACACACTCACTCACTCACTCACACACACTCACGGACATACACTCACAAATGCACACAGACACACAGACATGCTCACTATCTCACTCACATACACACACACACACACACTAACTCACACACACTCTCTCTCACACACACATACATACACACACGCACATACACTCATAAATGCACACACTCACACACACACACTAACTCGCTCTCACACACACACAGACACGCTCATTAACTCACATACACTCACACACATAGACACATACACTCTCTCTCACACACACACACACACACACACACACACACACACACACACACACACTCTCTTTCTCTCTCTCTCTCTCTCTCTCT